>CM031921.1:26545205-26591865 GCA_018703695.1 Prunus fruticosa | reverse complement strand
TTGTAGCCTTGGCACTTGGGGTTCTTCGCCAATCCACGTGTGGAGTCAGAGTGGAGGGGTTCAATGTGGTCAAAATAGTCATCCCCAGTTACCGATTGAAAAGCGACTTCTTGGTGGGGACTTGATATGTCTCGGCATTCTGGCCTGGATACGTGGTATTGTTCTTGTCGTGGTGGTCAAGTAGTCCCAAGTGCACAGGAGCCGAGGGAGCTGGAAAAGGACGCAAGAAGTCCAAAATGTACAGAGAGGTAAGTGTCAGTTAAGCATGACACAAGCACTCCGTTCGGTACAAGAATTGAGTGAATGCTCGTCATTGTGCGACCTGCGTTCGACACAAGGTAAGTGGGAAACTCACTGTCGTCTGCGTCGCAGAGTGAGTGAGACTCACAACCTCTGCGCCTCGTTCGGCAGGGGGTGAGTGAGACTCACGCTCTGGCCTGCCGTTAGGCACAAAGGGTCAGTGAAAACTCATCTATGTGCGTACCGTCGACACAAGGGGTGAGTGAGAACTACGCAGTATTGCGCCTCCGTTAAGACAGAGGGAGTGGTAATAAAACTCATCTATGTGCGTCTACGTTCGACACAAGAGATAAGTGGTGCTCACAACTCTGGCATAGGTCGTTATTGGAGTTGCGCTGAAAAGATTAAGTTGGGACGTATGAGAACCTGAAGACGGTTTCCCAAGTGATAGTTGGATTGTGGGTCATGGGCGCGTGGCATGGATGAAGAGTTCACGTACGTTTCGTATCCCGATGAATGGCTCGTTCCCCAATCCAAGGTGTCGTCGGTATGGGGTACCGAATTGTAGACTTGATACGCGTGGTCGGTCTAATTTCATACCGACTGTCGTAGCCTTGGACTTGGGATTCGCCACCAATCCCATGTCAAAGTCTAAGTAGGGTCAGATGAGTACAAATAACTCTCTAGTAGCCCTATTTTCTTTCTTTTTTTGGTTTATGTTTTGCTATATCCCTACCCTCCGATTGTACACTTAGGAATCAGTAGACTTTAGATATAGAGCATTTGCAAGAATCAAGTGCTTCGAATATCGGGACAATATTTTCATAAGTAAAGTTTGAAATTTTATATGTTAATACTCCTTGGGATAAAAAGGTATAGTAAAAAATTAACACAGTAAAAGATGCTCATATGCATCTATGCTGGGTATATGGGAGGTTCAAGGTTTCATCATTTTGTTATTTGAGGGACACTTTTAGGGTACCCTATGATTTTTTTTCAATGATCCAAAACTATTTATTTTTCAAGTCTTCATTCATAAATCATCATTGTAAAAAAAATCAGAAAAAATTGAAAATCATTAAGAAATCTAACTAGACCAACAAAATTAATGAATTCGGTACTTCAAAAGTAATAAAATTTCAATAATTTAATTGAGTGATTAAATAATATCGATATTCAAGTGATTTTTTGGAGAGATAGTCTTTGAATAAATATATACAAAATAGAAACGGTTTGAATTAGTAAAAAGATATAATGCGCAGTGGGCCCTAAAAGTGTCCCTCAAATAAAATTATTTGTGAAATCCCTAGAAAACGGTATGTATGTATATATATTCTAAGTAAAGTATTAGGGTAAAGTAGCACTGCCTTTCCTCTTGCGGCCACAAATTGAAAAAGATAATATATTCAAATGACATCACCAACTTAATTAAACAACCAATCAAGTCTCTCTTTTGGGTGGAGATAACAACTCAAGTAGGATAAGAACATCTTAATTAACTAATAAAATAATCTAATTTACGGAAAAGGAAAAAAAAAAACTAAAAACAGCAGATCGTTCACCCAAAATGAGATTACGTCTCTAAGAAAATGAATATCTTTCTCCTTGTTTTATTAAATAGTTAATCCGCAATTAGTATTGGAGGTTTTGTGTACGATTTGTGTTTGCCTCCCAAATCCCACATCGGAAATGAGTTGAGTTGATTTCCGTATGGACAACCATGAAAGCGTCACTGCGTCAGTCAACAAAAAACCCTCCAACTCAAACATATATATTTTTAGTTTTATAGAATATTTATTTTATGTTGGTGGATGGTGTGGTCATCATAAAGTTGTTGCGTTTAACATACAAGGTAGGTTTTTGTTTTAGTTTCTGCAGGTGACATACATATCCTTCTTTTCTTAATTAGTTAGTTATATATATATATATATATATATATATATTATAAATGTATGGGGCTTGAATCCAATTCCTTATAGATTTAGAAGAAGTTGATCTCATTATGGGTGTAAAGGTTGGGGGGGATATTATGCTCTAGTGCTGTAAGGAAAGAAAAAAAAAGCTCACAAGGAGAAATTACTGGATAGTACAATTAAGTGATAAAATTTGGTTGATATTTCTATTTTAGGACATAATATCAGTAAATATCCAATCACGATCTTATGGGTAGGTTAACCTCTGTTATAGCCCAGGTCACTTGATATTTTATAGCTCAAATTAATACCCCAGACTACGCAAGCAAGCCACACACGCACCCATCCTACCTAAATAAAATCCATTAACTAACCCCACAAATCATTGTCTCTTGCGCAGCAGACCATCCTTTAGCTTGATTTGTTGAATTTTGAGGGGTTAGGCTTATTATGTCCCTCTGTGTATTTTTTGTTATCAATGAAATCCACTCATATTATCGAGTTTTCTTTCCTTTTAGCAAGTTTGTAAGTAAAGTAAATTTAGCTCACTCCATTTTGAAATCATGGGTCCATCCCTGTAAATATCTACTCATTTATAACGTGGATGAGTTACACCACGTGAATATTATACATCTTTATCAAGATTTTCTTATTGCATAATCTTATATTTTTATGTTGTTAAATATAATCGACTTCACATCAACTCGAGCAAATTCACTTGTCCCATGATTGATACAGCACGTCCCATAAAATAATTCCTAAAACTTCATAACACGATAAAGTAAAGTGGGATGGAGACTTAAAAATATCTTGGCTTGAGTTGTCCAATTTTATCAAATTTTGGTGCATTTGAAGTGCAACATCTTTGCCTCATGTTTTGGTAGACATAAGGTATCATATCCCGGAATAATTAGGTATATAATTAAGTTCATATGCAATTCCAAATCCACTGAGCAAAGCATTTTCAACAACATATATTCCAAATCTATTGGCATCAGAATCGATTGAGATACTTATCATATCTGTACTCAAATATTCTTATTGTTTATATTATATGGTGCTTCATGTATGGATAGTTATTTGTTTCGCACTTTTGTACATTATTTATAACTAGCCTCTCTGCACACGTTCGTCGCGTAAGATGTTTTTTTTAAAAAAAAATTAAAATTTATTTTAGAATTTAAAAAAATAATGGGTAGTTGTGTTCCATAAAAATAAGATCAATTATCTGATTTTTCTTTTTCTTTTAATTTTTTTTAATATGAAAAAATGTGAATTTACTATATTATCCTCATTTAATTAATAATTTCAATTCTTAATATTTGCATTAACAAAAGATATTTTCTGATATTTTAAATATTTTATTATTTTCTGCTTTTTGCTTTATATATATAGATAAATAAATAAAACTAAAATTGATCAAATAGTGGGGAAGTATATATCCGACCATCTTAAAAAGGTATATAGGAATAGGATTGGCCAGGCCACTGAGAATAAGTGCAACTTTTCACGATGAAGTTCTGAGGCTACTTTTTTGACATATCAATTCAACCTAGAATTAATGTTTCATTTATATAAATATATATATACACACACTTATGTGCCTTGATGCACGTCATCATCAAATATTAGTTATGTAAACATGTAGGATTTCAACATATCACACCTAAAAAGGCTTCATTGAATTTTAAATGAATTGTTTATATAATTGTTAAAAGCTTAATCAAGATGATTAAAATGTTGATCATTGTTATGGCTCAAATTGCATCTCACATTTTCTGCCTTAAAAAGATAAGATTAAAATATAATCAAGATTTCTAGAACGTACGAACGAGGTAGTGAAAATTCCCACACAAAAAAGAAAAAAGAAAAGGGAATACCTACACTGTATTTTCCGAAATTGACCTCTAAAATGTAAAACAATAACATATATAAGCAGTTATCTCAAAAAATTTGAGAGGTGTGATGGTGATTGTTCCTTTTGTTGCTTTTGCCTTCAACAACAGCTAGTCATCCACGAATGTGGATCTCACTGTTAATTTTCAAGAAAATCATGTCGTAATAGTCCGAAATAAAACTAAAAAACTTAATGGTCCTAAATAAACTAAAAAATAACTTTTCATCCTAGAGCAAACGGTAATTTTATTTTTTGTTTTGGACAATTTTTGGGATTGTATTCATAATTCAACCAAAAAGTCACTAATCACGAAGGACCAAAACAAATTAGCCACAAAAGGGTCATTATAACAACGGAGCAATCTGACATCAAATTAAGACATTTTGGAGCTCCTCAACTTACGATTACGCAAGATTTTAGAAGAAACTAAGAGTGCAAACTAGAATAACAAAAATAGATTGTCACTACCTGATTCTTAGAAAAATGAATATTCCCGAATTAAGGTGTGAGTCATACCATAGTTATAAGAATAAAATTGTATAACTATGATATGATGAAAAATAGAACCACAATAATACAAATAATAACAATAATATTTCAAGAGAAGAATTGAGGAAAAGGACGACGTCATGAGACGCATCCGCTTATGATAAATGGAAGGAAAATCATTATAAAACGAAGACAACTTGAGGAAAAGAGGAGAATTGATGAAGGGAGAAAGGGAGAAAGGAGGAAGAACAATGGTTTTACTACCCTTTTCAAAGTGAAAACGGTTGTAACGTGTCTTTTGGGAGCAAACAGGATTAAAGAGGAAAAATTTTAATTTGAGATCTCTAATGGGGAAAAATACTCTTAATCATTATAGTTAAAGATCCTCAAAAAACAAAAAATAAAAAATAAAAAATTAGTCTACATACCCATTGCTAGATGATGAGCTCCTCCAAACAACCTAGCATGAATTAATTATTGTCATAAAATATTTAGCACAAAGATTATTTATAGAACTGTAAGAGGACAAAATTCACAAAGAAAAGGCCAAATTGTGAATTTACAAATGGTCCACAGGAAAAAACACAAAAGGAATTTCATGCCAAAATAAAGAAAATGCTAATAATTAAATGAAATCAGTGTGTAACCGGAAAAACAAATGTCTATATCATTATCAGTGTGGTGTCAAACGAAATTCAATGCTGTTGAGTGGATTACAAATATTGGTTTTCTGGGCCAAATTTTGCATATTGACACGTGTTTCACCTATACGGCCTTTGGGTATATTGTCATTCTCTCAAGTACGAAGCCTAATTTGGACATTTCCAATTTCCTAAAACTTCCTTCCTAAATTTCCATCTTTTTAATGGCCTCTTTTGTGACAGCAGAAAAAGCCTTCAGTTGCATTACTGTCTTCCCCTCCCACCTCACAACCACATATTTATACAAATTAATTCTCACATCATTTGCACCTAGACAAAATACCCCAAAAAAAAAAAAAAACTCATATTATTGACAAATTCACAAATAAGTACTGAATAACACCAGTTCTGATATTTATTTCACTGTTACCATTTATTTAGGACTATATGGATTATAATTAAATATATATATCCTTAATATATTTTTTTTTACCAAAATTAAGAAAAGGGAGTGAAAACTCACACATACGGTTACACTTTAAACATTTAAGGAATTTGGGCTGGCTTTCTTTAGGCAAAGTTTTCAACTTCATACTCAGAAACTGTTTATATAATGGGGTTGAGGATTTTATAATTATTGGTTATTTGTAGAAACTTAAACCATAATTTATATATATTTTTTTCCAACCAAATGGACGGTTTGTTTATCTAATTATTATATTTCCCACTGTCCCTCTCCCTCTCCCTCTCTCTCTCTCTCTCTCTCTCCCTCTCTCTCTCTCTCTCTCTCAGCCCATCAAGTAGATGTTTTTATTCCAGTGCTGGGAGAGTTATATAAGTCTAGTCACCACACACTATCTCACTCACGCAAAAATCCTTTTTTCAGAGTTTGTTCCCGAAAATCTCTCTGATTGTCCCTATTTTTCCATAATTGCCTCAGAAGTCAGTAGCTGTTGTTCTGGATACATTGGAGTGTCAGTCTCTCAGGTTTTGAGTCATTTATATATATAAAACTCTGCTCTCAGGTGCTGCAAGCTTATACATTCTCCGTGAGTTCTGAATTTTGTGTGTTTTTCTGCTCCAAAGGGTCTTTCTTGAATAATGTGATTTCAAGTAAAGTCTTCTTCTTGGTTCTCTTCTCTGTTTGGTTGATGCCCATTTGCTCAAAAGTGTTATAAGTCATTTCTAAGTTTATTCCAATCATGGGGTGTCGCTAATCTTGCTGCCTAGAAATCCTTTGTCCAGTTCTAAATTTCAAGTCTTTTATTTTGTTCTATCAGCAAAAAGAAGTCTTTAGTTGTGTCTGTGAATGCCCATTTGCTTCAAATTGTTCTAAGCCATTAAAAGTGCAGTTTCTGATAATGGGTTTTCGCTAATTTGCTTGTTCTTGCTCTGAAAACGTCAATTTTTTTTTTATATCTTGACTGTGATATTTTCCAGTTAAAGCTCGTAAATTTATACCAAGTATCTGGTGTTTCAGCATTCTTATGCTTCTGGTCACTACAGGAGGCCTTTTTGAAAAGAGAAGGGAGAGGTGATGGATCTTAGCTTTGTCAAAGTTTACGGCTAATTGTGATCTGATCATATGGAAAGTGTCTGCTCATTTCGTTAATTTTGAACTTCCTAATTCACTATGAATTCCGTTCGTTGATCCTTGACTCCTCTAAGATATGGAATCTAAGTAGTTGATTTTACTAATTGATTCGTTTGTTCTCCACAGAAATGTCTACCACATTCCTTGTCGATTCTTTGAAATGTAAAGCTCATCTACTGTATTAGTTCATTTATATTTGGACCTCATTAAGGGTCTATCATACTTCAAAAGTTCAATGAATCAACACTCTTCTTTCCCGCTTGTTTTCCTCCTTCAAAATCCTATGATGATTAAGAGATCTTACTTTCTCTGCCCCCATATATATGTATATGTCCTAATGCAAATTTAGAAACCATATCGGCCTCTCGAGTGCCTTGCAATTTGGATCCGAACTTCCACCTCACTTATTGCCCTGGTTACTTGTAACTCAAACAACAACTAGAAAGGTTTTCATTTCCTTCTTGTTTCCTGAGTATTGGACATATTATGGAAGAAACATTTGTTCCCTTTCGCGGGATAAAGAATGACCTCAAAGGGAGACTTCTGTGCTACAAACAGGATTGGACTGGTGGCTTACGAGCGGGTATCAGGTTTGTGAATATCTTATTTCTCATTTTTTATATCACAAACAAGATACTAAAATAATCCCAATCAAAATGATCTGATAAGAATCACAGCTTAGGAACAGCTTTGTTTTCTGTCCAAGCATGTAGTATTTCATATTGGCATTTATTTTACCTCACTGAAGTTATCATAACCATCATCTTCTTTTGTTCAGGATCTTGGCCCCAACAACATACATATTCTTTGCTTCAGCAATTCCAGTTATATCTTTTGGAGAGCAGCTGGAACGAAATACAAGTCGAACAATTCCTTTTTATTTCTCTCTTTTATTGTAAGGGTCCTCATAAAGTTTCTATTTTGGTAGTAATTTACTAACAAGTGTTATATGTATTTATATTTACAGATGGAGCCTTGACAGCTGTACAGACTCTTGCATCAACATCACTTTGTGGTGTTATCCACTCGATTTTTGGAGGACAGCCCTTGCTCATACTAGGGTGGCTGAACCAACAGTATTGATGTATACATTTATGTTCAACTTTGCTAAGGACCGGAAGGATTTGGGGCAGGAACTCTTTTTAGCCTGGACTGGATGGTATCTCTAGAACACTTTGCACATCTTAATATCACAAAGGATTTGATTTTTAATGAAACTGAACATTGTTTTTCCTGCATAATGGGTATTTAGGGTGTGTGTGTGGACAGCCCTTCTGCTCTTCTTGCTTGCCGTTCTGGGTGCATGCTCCATTATCAATAGGTTTACGCGTATTGCTGGTGAATTATTTGGTCTGCTAATTGCAATGCTTTTTATGCAGCAGGCCATAAGGGTGAGTTTGCTTATAATCCTCCATTATTAATTTATCAATTTGATGTTGGATACAAGAATTCGGAGGCCTTTTGAGATTTAATTATACATGAATTCCATAAGGGAATTCAGGAACAAAAAATAAGCTAAATATCCAAGATCTCTATACCTACCATCATGCTCTATAACCATTCTTTTAATACTGAACTCAACTTATGAATGTCATTTGACAGGGACTTGTGGAGGAATTTAGCGTACCTAAGAGAGAAAATCCTAATAAGATTGCACTCCAACCTGCTTGGCGGTTCGGCAATGGAATGTTTGCATTAGTTCTGTCATTTGGCCTTCTTTTAACTGCATTGAGAAGCCGTAAAGCTAGATCCTGGCGTTATGGAGCAGGTATGTGGCATTTACTTTCAAGCTCAAGTAAAAAGTTGAAATATCAAGTCATATTCATTGCAGGTTATTGGTTAGAATGCAAATCTGTTTCTCAGCTTGAAAAATCTAATTGGTGTTCTGAGAGAGATCAATTTTGCTCATCTACCCTGTCAACTATGTATCTTAGTAGCTTTTCTGTCTGTCAAATGTAATTGTCTCTGTAGGTTGGCTACGGGGATTTATCGCGGATTATGGAGTCCCATTGATGGTTCTTGTTTGGACTGCTGTATCTTACATACCAGTTAATGATGTCCCAAGAGGAATCCCAGACGACTTTTCAGTCCAAACCCGTGGTCTCCTGGTGCATACTCA
This sequence comes from Prunus fruticosa, assembly GCA_018703695.1. Lineage (NCBI taxonomy): Eukaryota > Viridiplantae > Streptophyta > Magnoliopsida > Rosales > Rosaceae > Prunus > Prunus fruticosa. The sequence continues at coordinate 26,582,972 of CM031921.1, read as the reverse complement.
AATTGGACAGTTGTCAAGGTGGATATTGTGGTGATTGTTTGCCTAATATTTTGTTTCCATTAGAGTCTAAATTGGTCTTAAAGAGCCAAATTTGTGCTTTCTTGCCTTTAAATCGCAGCTAGGAACTCATGCTGTTTAAGTTGTGCAGGAGATGATGAATGTACCTCCATTATATATAGTTGGAGCATTTATACCAGCAACTATGATTGCTGTGCTCTACTACTTTGATCATAGTGTTGCATCTCAACTTGCCCAACAGAAGGAATTTAATCTAAATAAACCAGCTTCATATCACTATGACCTTCTCCTTCTGGGTTTCCTGGTAAGCTGCTTTCAGACCAGCTCAAATTGAGGTAGATATTTTATGTACTTATATATTGTGAAAGTTTTTCGTTGAATTCTGAATTTATTCTCTTCCAGGTCATATTATGTGGGCTTCTTGGCATTCCCCCTTCCAATGGAGTAATTCCACAATCTCCAATGCATACAAAAAGCTTAGCTACTCTAAAACATCAGGTATAGTTTGCTGGTAGTGAAACATTCTGATAAGTAAAAGTGCTTGCATGAATTGTCTTTGGTGTGCATTTGACGTCAAAATATGGATATTACGACTCTAATTACTTGCTTCTCTCTTGTTCTGGATCCCTGACACACAGACAGGATATTTTTCATATTTGATTTAATAAACACACTTCCATTAAATAAATAAAAGTGCATAACAGAGGACAAGGTGTCCACTGACAAACAAAATCTGCTGCTCAACACCAAAGAATAATTTACGTTCACCAAAGAACATCAAGAAACTAGCATGAATACACTCTAGAATACAGGTGCTGCCCAATCAGAGAAAAATAACATAAAGGAAAAGTTCCTAAACTCTACACCATTAGAGGATACACATCCAACTAAGTCCAATAGAGGCTGATTCCATTGAAACTTATAATTCAAATGATATAATCATTGAACTATCTGAAGGCCTTGGTTTTGTTCTTCACTGTGTAATTATAGATAGAACAATCAGGATATCATGGCCTTGGTACTTGTTTTGACGTGGTTTAATTAAAAACTTATTCATCCAGACTGTGTTCCTGCTATTGTTTATTCTCGCTGACAGGACATCTCTCAGTCGTTTCTTCTGTTTCCTTTTAGTGTGTTTCTGCAATGGTCAATACTTCAATTTATTGTGACTTTGATATCTAAATTAATAGAATGGATCTGTTCTTTTCTTTGGAATAGCTTTTGCGGAATAAGCTTGCATTAACAGCACGAAATAGCATTCGCAAAAATTCAAGTTTGAGTCAATTATACCAGAGCATGCAAGAAGCATACAATCAAATGCAGACTCCACTGGTCTACCAACGTCCACCTGGTTTGGTAAATCTAATTAGACATTATTACTGAACGATACAGAAGTTCACATCTTTTACTATTTTCTTGCTAAAATTTGTGCTTCAAACAGGGACTAAAAGAGCTGAAAGAATCCACAGTCCAATTGGCCTCAAGTGCTGGCTACATTGATGCCCCCGTTGATGAGACTGTTTTTGATGTGGATAAGGATATTGATGATCTTTTGCCTGTTGAAGTGAAAGAGCAACGCCTCAGCAATCTGCTTCAAGCATTGATGGCAGGTGGTTGTGTAGCTGCTATGCCTGTTTTGAAGAAAATCCCAACCTCTGTTCTTTGGGGATATTTTGCTTTCATGGCGATTGAAAGCTTGCCTGGAAATCAATTTTGGGAGAGGATATTGTTTCTTTTCACTGCTCCAAGTCGAAGATACAAGTAAGTTGATGCTTTCCCTTGTAATTTGCAAAGGATTCTATGACCAAATACTCTTCTTCATATTGTAAGTTAACTGTTATACCTAGACATGCATGATCCACTTCCTATACTTTCAAGTGTCAAATATGGAGTTGTAATACACATTACCATTTTCTTAATCCAGATCATGACTAGTATTATCTTTGAAAATCTGTTATATGGTAACCATCATCTAAATTGCTAGGGTGCTGGAGAAGTATCATGGAACCTTTCTTGAGACTGTGCCTTTCAAAACAATTGCCACCTTCACCTTGTTCCAGACGGCTTACTTGCTCATGTGTTTTGGCTTAACATGGATCCCAATTGCTGGGGTGCTTTTCCCGTTGTTGATCATGCTTCTGGTCCCAGTGCGGCAGTATTTGCTTCCTAAGTTTTTCAAAAGAGCTCACCTTCAAGACCTGGATGCTGCAGAATATGAGGAAGCCCCTACCATTGCTTTCAACATGTCCTTTGAAGTAAGTTGCCTAGATCCTTTCTTCAGTTCAGTTAGACTTGTTAATCTCTCTCTGTCTCTCTCTCTCTTTCCCATTGAGTTGTTCAGGGGTCATATTTGATAACATTATGAACATCCTGAATTCTATATCATGATAATATGCCAGAGCTGGACCTGCTGCCCACCAGAGCTGTACTTGCACCCTTGATAAAATTTGAATGTAGAAAATGTTTACAAACTTTTAATTGATCTACCTGTATGCCGATTCAAAAAAAGCATTTATAGGTGTGTGTGCACTAATGATGCATGCATATGTGCAAAAGTTTGGATCAGATGGGTATGATATTAATAAAACATATGGTATTCAGATGCTATCCTAAGCTGCATTTTCTAAGAAATTAGAGTGCTCACTGAAAGCCTTTATTAGGTTATCATTTAAAAGTTCTGCACTGATGCTGATGCTTTCTATGCATGACAGGATCAGGATCTTCAGTCAAGAATCACAAACATTGATGGTGGGGAGATTCTTGATGAAATTATCACAAGAAGCCGTGGTGAGATCCGCCATACACAGAGCCCAAAAGCATCAAGTTTGACCCCTACTTCACTAGAAGGTATAAAACCCGCTTATAGCCAGCAGACATCACAGAGAGTATACAGCCCCCATTTAAGTGAACTGAGAGGAGAAAGAAGCCCCCAACAGGGACTTGAAAGAACACAGACTCCCAGCCCTGGGTCATCTATCCTTGGACATACCACTCCTGGCTCTTCAAGCTAAAATTCCTAAAAGTGTGATTCTGGTGAGATTATTTTTGGCAATGATGCTCTAGAGGTTATGTACTAAGGAGGGTGTATTCAATTGCGATTTTAATAGATTTTAATCACAGGATTTTAATGTAATGGATTTCAACACGATTTGGTAATTACAAGATTTTACTTATGATTTTAATAGATTGTGATTCATGATTTTCTTATGTTTCACTTTGGACTTTTTAGTATTCTTCAAAGAATCAAAAGATTTGCTATAGGATTTCATATGAAATAAAAATTATATAATAATATGGATAAATTATGCCATTGATAAATAACCAAATGATAAAAGTAATAGCAATAACGTCATGTAGCAACTAGACATGGCTTAAGGAAAACAAAAGTTATTCAAGACGTAATAAACATTTGTTGGAGCTTCATCTCCTCATATGACCTAGATAGCATCTCTCCACATAGCTGAAGCTATGCTAGCTCTCCATACTTGCAAAAAAAAAAGAAAGTCTCAAATTTTAGGGATGTGTAAGTTACCTGGATACTCTTGAGCAAATAAAGTATGCTTCAATCTTCTTATAATTATACACCAATCTGAGCAAATAAAAAAAAAGATTAGTATGTAATAAATATCATTGCATATATAACTTGATAAACTTTTATTAATTGATTGGTATGCAAACCTCTGATTATATTTCATGTTCTAGAGGTCCAAAGTACAATTCGTAGCACAGCGGTCCTTTTCTCCAAGTGGGACTAGAAGACCCAAACACTGTGCATTCAAACCAAGAAATAAATCCTAGTGATGAACTACTCATTCCACCGTCCACTATATATATATAAAAAGAAAGATTTTTATGGGGTCAAGTCAAAACAAAAAAGCTCTATAGTATTCAATCGTCATCCTCCAGAGCACAACAAAAAAGCTATATAATAAATAAAGAGAAAAATTCCTAAAGAGTGAGGCAGTGCACAACAAACCAAAAACATCCAAACTATCAATCTTTACAGATTGGTTTTCTTCTTTTTTGTCTCTTCCAGAGCAGACCAACACACATAAAAAACGAATATATAGGCTTGTGCTCATAGCAAAGCAGTACAAATAATACAAATAGAGACAAAAAAAAATAGTATTATAGCATATATAGAACAAACGTGCGAAGAGAAAATCATAAAAAAGATGAGAAGCTTGTTTATCTTCTCAAGTCTGTTCATCTTCTCCCAAAACAAGCCACCAACGTGAGAATCAGATGTTAATAGGGTGAGATTTTTTATGGGGTTTGGTATTTATATCACCCACTGAAAAATCTCATACAATACATCATTTAATGAAATACATCAAAATTGGTAAGTTATTGAATACCACCGTAGTTTTTTTAATCTTTTAAAAATCCTAATTGAATACCAACAGACTTGCATTAATGATTTTAAAATCCTAATTGAATACCATCAGATTTTTATTGATTACTTAAAAATCATAATTGAATAACACTGGACTTTTAAGCTTCAAAAAAATCAATTAAAATCCTAATTGAATACACCCCCTAAGTGTCCTCTTTGTAGGTCTGTTTCTAAACTTTGTTTCTACCGTATGGTGGGCAGAGAAGATGATTACGATAATGGAAATATGTATGATTTTTCGTATTTTAACCAAACGTTAATTATGCAGCCTAAGAAAATCCCATAGCCAATCTAGATCCTTAACAATCAATATATGTCTGCCTTTTTCTTCCTTCAATGTTTCCCAAAGTTTTTAGCAACTATGTGTTCTCCAGCTATCTGAATTTCAGTTGACTGAAATTTTCAAAATGAGAATGAGGAATACTCATGGACTTCTGGAAAGTAGTGTTCTGATGTTCTGGGATGTGATGATGATATGGTATACGAGATGCTTAAGGTGTGGGAATAAGTTATCCTTTTTATGTTTTTCGAGAATAAAATTATATTCACTCTTGCACCTCAATGATCTGCAGATTGTTCTTTATAAGACTACACTTCTTAATGCTGGCTGATCAGTTTGTACTTTGAACTTTGAATATGCTCAGACTCCTCTTTTGTGCTTATCATGCATGCCACTATGATTTTGCAACTCATGTCTGCCACTCAAAGATTTCATTGATATGGATAGGAAACAGATTGCATAATAGTCCAATGATGCGTTAACTGGCGGATTTAATGCATGCTTAGTCTCCACTACATGATATAATCTACTTTTGGCGCCAGCCTGTGTTTTAGACCCAAGTGGTCTCTTTGTTTTGCCTTCCACTTAATTTTATGGGTACTGATAGAGATTGTGAACCCACTTACTAAGGGACCCAGAAGCACACTACCAAACTAAAATTTCCCAATGAAGCTTTTGTTGAAGGCTCACTTTTCAGCTGCTAAAGCTAGTAACTTTGTGGAAGGACTTGATTGTGTATGTTGATGTAATGTTAATAATTTTTTCGGGTTATTCACATCAATGATCTCTCAATTATACCCCAAGTTACACTTTGGTCACTCAACTCAAATATTAGTTGCAAAGGTCACTCAATTATGTGTGTTTGTTGCACCGTTAGTCCTACGGTAAGTCTGTTACTTTTTTTGTTTAAAATGATGACGTGTCAAGCATCTCTTAGATTATTGATGGGCAAATGTGACCTTTCAATTAAGATTATTTGTAGCAATGATCCTTCAACTATACTCGGAGTTTCATTTTAGTCATTCAATTAGGTGTTGTGTTTCACCATTAGTCACTACCGTTAGAGAGACTTGACGGTAGGACTCAAATCGCAACAAAACACCTAATTGATTGACTTATACAATTAATAATTGAATTGAGTGACCAAACTGTAAATATGAGTATAATTGAGGGACCATGCTGCGAATAACCCAATCTTTTATCACAAAACCAAGTGTTTTTTTTTTTTTAATAGTCAAACCGCAGGGAATAGATTGTCTTCATAACTTACACCAGTGGGGCAATACAAATGCAATAGTCATAATGACTAATGCAACCAACTCAAAAAGGGGTTACATTTACTACCCACAAAAGGGTTACAATTATCACCCATGAAGGCCCACAACCAAAACAGACGGATCTATCAGTAACATCAAACTATACTTCCACTCAAAGCTGCACACGACTTAAGACGGTCCGACACAAACACATGTCCGGAAAACCAAGTTTAGGTCAATAAATAAATATTGGGTCCCATAAATATTTTCAAAATTCGGGTTTAGTTAATGAGCAATACCTCTAGATAATAATATAAGAAAAACTCATTCCCTAAATGGGCTTTTTGTCATTTTTAGTCCAAACAAATGCACATTGCCCCCGTTTTGGTGCAAATGCATATTACGAATTTTCAACTCAAGTCTTTAAGTCAATATTATTCCACTTTCTACCTAGTCAAACAATAACTCCAAAACAGCAATAATTCCCAAATACTAATTCAAACATTCCTCACATTTACATTGAATTCCGATGTTTATTTCATCAATTCTAGCATATCCTTTGTTTTTAGATGCAAAATATCTAGAAGACATGGAAAGAAAGGTCAGCTGGCCTGCCTTGAGCAATAATCCCTTGAAATGCACATTGCCTTCATTTTGGTGCAAATGCATATTGGCGACAATTGCATTTTACGGTTTTACCCCCAAAAAATCGTTTTTCCCTACCATGTTCGGAAACGACTTGTCGTTTAAAAGAGACAACAGTCTCGCACTCTCACCCGTCAACTGAACACGAACGAGTAAAAGGCACAACGGTAAAAGCGTAGGAGCAGAGAAGAAGAAGAAGAAGAAGTGAGAAAGAAGCACTGCTCATGAGGCCTGAGATTGTGCTGTTCGGAGACTCAATTACAGAGCAATCCTTCAGATCAGGTGGGTGGGGTGCCGCTCTAGCTGATACTTACTCTCGCAAGGTCTCTCTCTCTCTCTCTCTCTCTCTCTCTCTCTCCTGTTAATGTTAATATAGTAAATGTTGGTAACTTTTGGGATGGTGGTGTTGATAGGCTGATGTAAAAGTTCGTGGGTTTGGTGGGTACAACACCCGATGGGCATTGTTCTTGATGCAGCACCTCTTCCCTCTGGTATATTCTTATCTTCATTCTCTACCAATTATGCTGCATCTTCTTCATTTTTGTAAAAGCTTTGTTAGTATGGTTGGCATTGGCAATCCATTGAGTGAGCTTTATCCTTTTTTTTTAGTTAATTCAATTGGGTTTTTGTTTTACTCCTCGTTCCTATTTGTTACATGTCTCATTAAGCATTTGATATTACAAAGTCGAAGTCTTTGTTTTTAAAAATTTTATTTTATGGTTGTTTATCTACTTAGAATATATATTATTCAGGATTTAGTGTTTTACTGATCAACTGGTGGTAAATGGTGCTAAGATAGAGGGAAAGAGAGATACTTTGTGTCATTATTGCATACTAGAGCAGAAAATTGTCATGCTTTTTGGAGTAACTTCCACAATCAGTATCTGATAAATCAAGTTATCATGTTGAGATGGTAGATCAGATATTTAATCAGTAAAAGCCTGTGAAGAAAAAAAATGTTAGTCTTGGAAGCATATGGGAAAATAGTAGAATTTGATCGAAACAGAAACGTTTATGAAATTGACCATGCCACTATGATGAATATGCAGGATTCTAAAAAACCTCCTGCTGCTGCCACAATTTTCTTTGGGGCCAATGATGCTGCTATTTTGGGGAGAACAAGTGAACGACAACATGTTCCTGTTGAAGAGTACAAGGAGAATCTCAGAAAAATTGTTCTTCATATGAAGGTTCAACACGTTCCTTTCGCTCATTTATCATCTTTGCCTCTTAAGTTCTGTTCTCTGAGAAACCGTAACGGCCACCGTCTCTTCCTAAATTCTCCATCATTATCATAATCTCATGTATACTGTTGAGTTTTTAGACCATATTTAAGGCTACCCAATTCCTTGTGCCATGTTTTCTGGCTGATGAATGGCTAATATTTATCTGGTATAACATTCTCATCACACTTGAACTTGCTTGCTCATTGTATGTGGGCACTTATTACTTCCCATGAGTTTAGGGTCTGTAATTTCCAGATGTGCTTATACATTCTGCACATGTTTTTCTAAGTGCAATTATTTTCTAAGTGCAATTATTTTCGCAGTCAATTATTTGACCCATCTCATTGCATCTCATTGCATATGGTGATTTTGATTGCAGGAGTGTTCTCCCACGATTTTGATTGTGCTTATTACTCCACCACCTGTTGATGAGGATGGGCGTAATGAATATGCCCGGTATGATTTATTCTTCTTCTCATTTCAAAATTGACTGTATATACATAACTGTTTTGTTGTTGCTTTTCATCATGTTTATGTGATTGGCACCTTTACCTTCTTTCATGGTGTCAATTGCACTTTGTTGTCCCCTCCATTATCTCCACAGATCTTTATATGGTGAGGATGCTAGGGAAGAGCTGGAGAGGATGAATGAAGTGACAGGTGTTTATGCAAAGAAGTGCATTGAGATAGCTGAGGAAATGGGTCTCCGCTCCATCAATCTTTGGTCCAAGTTGCAGGAAACGGAGGGTTGGCAGAAGAAATTTCTGAGGTTTGCCATCTTTGAAGCTGAAACCTGTATAGTGTATTGAATAACTGAACATTTATTGGCTGCAACCAGATTTTCTCTTGCAAAGAAGCACTATTTGTCTAATTAGTACCTTAGATACTGCCTTAAAAGTCAGATCAAGATCATCTTCTTTCCTTGGTTTTCTTCTTTGGAAAAAAAAAAAAATAGAAGAGGAAAAGCAGATGGGTAGGACTCTGAGGTGTGAAGGCATATGAACCTCTAATCAATTTTGTGATTGTTAGAATTGGGATATAAATTACACGAAGATCATATGTACTGTAATATAGTCCTAGAAATATTATTTGCATGCTCTAAAGCTTTTGACAGTGTGAGATTGAATAATCTGTCTTAATTTATTTGCTTTCCGTTGCAGTGACGGGTTGCACCTAACACCAGAAGGCAATGCTGTAGTCCACCAAGAAGTTGTAAGAGTTTTCAGGGAAGCATGGTTTTCTGCTGAAGAAATGCCTCATGATTTCCCTCACCACTCAGACATTGATGGGAAGAACCCTGAGAAAGCTTTCCAGCAACAATGCACATAATATAATTTCGTCGTCTGCCTGAAGTTTTCCAAATTTTCAGAGTCAAATGCTACATTAATATTTACCCCAGAAACACGTTGTTTCTGTTGGCGATTGCACTATACACAGCACATTCTATATAGGAAACTTGAAAGCTTTGGCTGAACAATATTTCATCTCTTTTGCATTGAAATCAATTGAGATTGAATTGTGGGTTGTAAACTTGATGCAAACTAAACTCATTCATGTCTCTTTTATACCTTCGATTAAGGGTGATATTTCCTAAGTTTCTTTTCTCAAAATTTAATCTATAACAGCTGCTACAAGAACGCAATAAATTGCTTGGCGTTATGTAAACATTTGCTATTAACAGTGGCGATTAAGTCTAATAACTTTGACATGCCTTTATTGTGTTTCATTTCTTACGACCAAGTTTTACCAGTAAATATTCTTCTTAACGACTTTCCTAAATTAACTTCATTAATAAGAGTAAAAACTATTTATTCTAAAGTTTGTCCATGACTTGACTTTCTTTGACCATATAGCAAAAGATGGAAAAACAAAGTAATTAGCATAACATAACGCCATTACAATACTTAAGAACTTCATTCAATGGTTTTAATGCAGTTGGAATAATATCCAACAAAAATTCGAGGCCAACAAATAAAAGCCTTAGGGTTTAAAAAAAAAAAAATTAGGCTAAGCAACCATGACCATTAGATGATGGAGAATCAACGGTCATGATCTGTCTGTACAATAAATGCTTTTCCTCCCTCACCTATTAAGCAAAGAAGAGTACAATGGAGGACACCTCCCAAAACAGTAGCTGCCCATTTCCCTGGTACTAAATTTCAACTGCTGAAAAATCTGTAATGGAGCTTAACAAGCTCAGGGAAAACCTTGCCTCCCAAGTTCCACTACTTGTCCCTGACAACTACATGATGAAACTCTACAACATGAAAGATGAGTTTCCCTTTGAAGCTTCTTCATCATCAAAGGGTAATTACAATTACCTTCAAGATTTTCACCATCTTGATCACCAGTTTCAGGTTAATGGGTCTTCATCAAATCCCATGTTTGGGGTCCAAAACCCATGTTTTGATCCTTACAATGACACAACTTACACATATGAAGCTTCAACTATAGATGTTAAATTTTATGAGTGTAAGCCTCTTAATGAAGAAACAAATATGGGACATGGTCAAGTCTTGGACAACTTTCAAAGTGGTTCAGGGTACTTGAATTTCCCAACTCACACATCAAATCCACTTGATAATTTGATGGGCTCATCTCATAGGAGTGCAACTAATTTCCTGCCCTTGGATTACCAAGATATTAAACCCATGAATTTTGTGGTGCCAGATGAAGTCTCATGCATTAACAATGCAGATCAAAATGGGTATTACAAAAAATTTGGCATGAACGGTAAGAGCAGAGTGTCTACATTAACAAGAGGTTCCACTTACAAAGGTCGGAAGAAGTCAAATGTGGTCAAGGGCCAATGGACAATCGAAGAAGATAGGTACAAAGATCAAAATTTTAGTTGCAGAATATCAATATGGCTGCATTTTGGCTAATTTTAGATCTCTGATACTAATTTGCTCTTGAATATGGTTGTCAAAACAGGCTCTTAATTCAACTGGTTGAACAATATGGAGTGAGAAAATGGTCTCATATTGCTCAAATGTTGCCTGGAAGGATTGGCAAGCAGTGTAGAGAGAGATGGCATAACCACCTAAGGCCTGACATCAAGGTATTCGATTAAAGTCGTCTATGTACTCTAAAAAGTAAAAACTCTATCAATTCCTTTGAAACTAACCGATTAAGATTGATCATCATAAAAACTAGACATGCACCTAAATAATAACATGAAAATTGAATTTGGGTTTCCAATATATTGATGACTAATGCTACATGAATCACATTCTTGCACCGTTTGTAACTCACTAGTATAGTTGGGTCTCGTATGAGTGATGTGGTGTACAATGTAATATAATAACAATGCGGGGCAAATGGTTTTATTGTATTTCCTTTCTTCATAAGTTAAATTTTTGCAGAAGGATACATGGAGTGAGGAGGAGGACAAGATACTGATTCAAGCTCATGCAGAAATAGGAAACAAGTGGGCAGAAATTGCCAAGAGATTGCCTGGGAGGACAGAAAACTCCATCAAGAACCACTGGAATGCAACCAAAAGAAGGCAATATTCGAAGCGAAAATGTCGATCAAAGTACCCCAGAGGCTCTCTTCTGCAAGAATACATCAAGAGCTTGAACTTAGACTCAACAGGCAGCAGCACAGGGCGCCAGAGAAAGAACAAGTCAGGCAACGACAATGCCACATCACCAAATAACATGGCCGCCAGCAGCACCAAATCACATACTCAAAACAACGTGGGATTTTCATGCTCAAATGATCGGTTGGTTCCAAACTATGATTTCAACGAGGACCCCGATTTCTGTTTCGACGATAACATGTTTCAAGAAGGGTGCAGCATTGATTCTCTCCTTGATGACATCCCTTGTGCTCCTGTTCTTGGTGAGAACAATGGTGATTTTGATGGTAAAATAATGGCCCAAGCTTCTGTTGTTGCTGATGAGGAGAAAGATTTTGAGATGGAGATGCAGGTGGATGTGGATGTGGGTCCAGTGATGGAGAGTAGTGAAGTAAAGAAGGAGCTGGATTTGGTGGAGATGATATCTCAAGTGAACTAAATAAGCTGGTGATTCTATAATATTAATATAACATAACATTTTGGAACATAAAAATATATATAGACACAGATAAATACAGATGTTCTTGGAAAAAAATTTAGAAGAAAGAAAGGAGGGATGTAATTGGATTTGAAGTTATTTTTGGTTGATCTACGTAATACAGAGCTTAATAAATGGGTTAATTAAGCATGAAGTTGAAGAAAAGTACCTTTTTTCTTTCTCATATTATGAATAAGAAGGATATGTGAGTTTGGAATAATATATATACACGTACTCATTTTGTACTGATAGCTTTTCTATGTGTACAGGGTTTTTGAGTCTATCATGTTCTTTCTTGCTGATATGCAATAATGGTTTTAATTAACTAATTATTAAGTAGGGTTTTAAGTGTTTTTGTTTACTTAATTTAAGTTATTTTTTTAAGTATGCTCGTGAAGTGAAGCGTAAATAAGTATGATACATTAATTTAGTGATATAATGTGGAAGCCTATGTTATGTGTGATAAGTTTTCATATAATGGTAATAGTGATCCCATGGTATAGGGTCAGGGACTTTTAATAAATGAAAATTGCATTATGTTTTTTAATTTTGGAGATGAAACATGTAGAGGTAAAGAGAAAGGAAATTCAAAGCAGAGCGGATGTGCTCCTCATTATGCACCCAAAGTTGAATCTCTCTTTCCATAATTTAGATTAGATTAAAATAGATATAGCTTGTATAAAAAATAAAAAAATAAAAAGGAAATTCACAAAACTAAAACCCTACTTAAAATTGCTTCACATTTGTTTGTTTGTTCTTTTTTTTTGGGTTTTACTAAATAACACATTGTCTGTAGGCTTAGCATTGGCTAAAACGTTATGCAAATGGGGCCGGTAAGGGAAATTGAATGTTGGCGTAGCCCATTAGATTAGTAATAGTAACAAGATGTGAGTTATGGTGAAGCGCTTTGCAGGCTAATTACTAATTATTAATTGTTATATGTAACAAAACTAATGATAACAATTATAAGACGTTTTAACATTACAAAAATAATGATTTGTTAACAAATCTTTCAACCTTGGCGAACTAACTCAAGATAATTAAGCTAAGAGCAGCACTAATTAAAAAGAAAAGATAATTAATAATAAGCCAATTACAATGAATCTCAGTCCACTATAGTGGGAGCTTGATGTGAATCTGGGGTTCACATCACATACAGCCAACCAGTTTTTGAACTTGCCCTGCTTTGAGTAGACGTCCTCCACCATTGACTTCCACTGAAGCTCAGCAGCGCAGCCGAAATTCCAATGGTGCACGTAGCCTGTGATCTCATGCGGAAGCAGAGCATCCGCCAACAAGGACGAGGAGGACGAAATCTTGCCAGCACTGCCACTGAAGCAGCAGCTGGCTTTCACCTTCTCCAAATAGGTCTCAACAGCACTGGCCTCGTCTGGTGGATAATCCTGGGCCAAGTAATAAAAATAGGAATACGAAATCTCCCTGTTAATATAGGAATGAATAGAAATAATAATTTTCGACCCAAAAAAAAGAAAGAATAGGAATACGAAATCTCCCTGTTAATATAGGAATGAATAGAAATAATAAGGAAAGTATTAAGTAAGCTAGCCATTATCTATGTCTTGTAGGACTAATTTCTCTATAATATATATAGTTATTATAACCTGAATGAGTTCTCTAATTTAAAAAAAGTTTCATTATTATTATTTTTTTTGGTAGCCTGCCCATTGAAAATGGCTCAAATGGGTTCTGTGAAGATATCACATATCTAAGCAAATGGAATTTTAGAGGATGAAAATGCAACCAGCTGCAGGCATTCGACAGTAGATGGTAGGCTGAGAAATAAAAGCAAAACACATGGAAGAAGAAGAAGAGAGAGAAACAGAGCAAGAGAGAGAGATGTTGAAGCCGTGTTGAGTCAGTGGTAATTTTTGTAAATTTACTTGGCTTTGATGCTAAATTATAACATCAGGAGGCCCGTTTTATAAAACTGGACCGTATTGAGCAATGCTTAAATAAGTGGACCTATTTGAATTCATGGGCTTCTATTTGTCCTAAATTGTCAAGGCCCTTTTCTTTAAAGTCAGCAAAAAGAAAGGAAAAAAAAAAAAAAAACCAGACGCCTAGGAGCCGCCTAGGCCAATTTTTCGAACACCAGAGGCCAAACAACGCCCCGAGCTCAAGCGTTTTATTCATGTTGCTAGACTCAGAGCTCTCCTCGGCGCTCTCTGCAGTAGCCCTGACCTGAAAACGACTCGTTCCGGCATCGGAATCCACTAAAGGCACGGAAGTCCATGGCCTGAGCTTGAAATTAGAAGAAGATGAAGAGAAAGACCAGGATCGGCCAGGTAGAGAAGCAGAGAGGGTATCATTCATAAGATTGTTAGGCTTCGAAGAGGCTGATGCACGTATAGATAGGGTTCAAAGTTGCGCTCGATTGTCTCCGAGGCTTCGGAAGCCGGAGAGAAGGTGAGAGAGTGAAGGTTGCGCTCTGCATTTCCGATGCAGCATTGGTTCGACATCCCTTGTGCTCCTGTGAGAAAAATAATGGCCCCAAGCTTCTGTTGTTGCTGATGAGGAGAAAGATTTTGAGACGGAGATTCAGGTGGATGTAGATGTGGGTCCAGCGATGGAGAGTAGTGAAGTAAAGAAGGAGCTGGATTTGGCGGAGATGATATCTCAAGTGAACTAAATAAGCTGATGATTCTACCGTGGGCTGACCCGAACAAGTGAAAAGCCAAATCCTTTGTTGCCCAAAAAAGTGGAAAAGGAAAGACAACTATTAATCAATTACCTCTGCCTTCGTCTGCAACTTATCAAAATCGCGAATCTTTTTCCCTTGCATTCACCAAATGAAATATAGTGTATCAAGTAGCCCTAAAGTCACTTGGCAAACTTTTTTATGTTTTTTCTTTTGGTCAACAAATTTTTTTAATGCTTTAAAATACGTTCTACATTCAAATCGTGAACCCCTGGAAAAATTCAATTACAATTGAAACCCGAAGACAACGGAGATCAGTTCTCATTATGTGGTCCACATGAAAATGTGAAGAAAGGGAAAAATTACGAGAAAAAACCAAAAATGCAAATAGTAAGATCCAAAACACTATTTAGGTTCCCTGCCTGACCTACAATTAATTTGGGAGCAAAATCTCATCATAATATTCAAGCAGTCTTCGGCTTTGCTTTAATGCGCTTCACCCTTGAATACAGGAAAACCCCAGCAAGCGCTATTCCAGTGCCTGCATCATCATATATCGAAACAAAATTATAAATCCATCATAACATGTTTGCTGTAACTTAAGTCAATATACAGCATAAGAAATCAATTTCTACATCTTTTGAAAATCAAGCAGTACAAAGTAACTTTACCAAGAGAGTTAATAGCTGAGACGGGTGTTTTGAAGAAGAGGACAGAGCTCACGATAACCACCACTCGCTTCACACAATTTCCGACAGAGTGGGTAACAGGCGACACCCTCTGCAATATCATATAAGAAACCTGCATGGTTCACCAATAGCCAGCAATTTTCATGAGTACGACGGTGAAAGTAAGAGGAAGCACCAAGTGATTGGGAAAATCAAACATTGATCCAAGGAAAGTTTCATATTCAGTTTAAACTATTCATTTTTTGCATTTTTTTAATTAAATTTAGTTCGTCAACAATGAACTGAATGCATCTTTAAAAAACTTCATGAGAAGCCCAAGAAAATTGAAAAAATAAACAACGATAGTTAAACCACAAAACAGAAAAAATTCTAACCTGCTGATACGCATGGAAGCAGAGTGCAGCAATAAGAGACCTAATGTATACTTCTTGCACATTCAATCCCTGTAATTGGAGATAAAAAAATTAATTAGTCTTGATATAATCAACAATTATCTGCAGCAATCTTTAGCTCTTAAAGATACTCACGGCAGATTGCAGGGCTGCAGGAGTAAATTTCACCCCTTCCCTGAAGATAGCCACAGGGGTTAACAAGAAAAAGGACATGACTGTTATTATTGAGAAGAGTGTAATGTTGTCCATATTTGCCTGCTCAAAACAAACTGCAGGTTAAGCCAATTGCCAATTGAAGACAAATCAAAAACATAAAAATCAAGTAAAGGAAAGAAGAATGCAAGATGAAAAAATAATTATGTGCAACTATTCGTTCCATTTTCTACCAATCAGAATTTTCCAACTTCCTACCACCACAAAAAAAAACCAACATAAAACTTATTCATAACATCAATATGGAAAACGTATATTACCTCTTTCTTAACCATGACCTTTTTGCTAAGGACGTTACGAGATTGGTTTGTCAAATTGGAAGCCATAGCACTCCAAAATCCAGCCCTTTTCACAAACAAAACAAAAAAGTTCTATCAGATAAACATTAATGGATCCGTATGTCTTGATACATCAGTCACATCTAGATGCTGTGGTTTTTTCTCTCTTCTGTTTTTGGCATTATTTAGAATATGTTGCAGTTTCTTACCAATTAAATGACGCCTCAGTAACTGATGCCAGTCCCACTCCACCAACGATTGGTATCAAGGAAGCAACCACCCAAGGAGTAGGTATCTATATAAGCATTAAGACACAAGAGCAATTATATGAACCAATTGACAATGAATAGAAAATTGAAGCCATAAAATGCTACAATTGGATTCCCATGGTAGATTATACTGGGATACCTAGTCATCTCTATTCATTTAAATTTTGGAATTTAGCAATGCAAGCAATCATTCCTACAGAATTTACCATTGCACCCAAAAATGAGACCGCTGACAACACACACACATTGAAGAATTATAAAAGATGTGCTGCATATAGAAAGATACTGTGGTGAAAATATTTATGAAATCCTTACCTCCCCGAGAAACATGGCAGAAAGGATAACTGAGAAAAATGGTTCACTAGCTTTGATCGTATGAGTGAATGAGACGGCCACTTTTCCAAGACTCATATTAGTAAAAAGGTTCCCCAAAGTGTGCACCACCGCCAGTGGCAGAATTGCTGCAAGCTGTTGACAAGTTGCTCAAAATAAGAATCACTTAAAGGAAATCAATATATCAGACACTTGACTTAAGCAAACTAGTATCTACCTGTGCACCGCTAACTTTTGGCTTTTTGTAGAGATTCAAACCCCACATAAGCAGAACAAGGACAGTCCCAACAGCAAATTGTATTCCAGTGACAGTTACTGGGTATGGGAACACCTTCAAGACCTGTGAAGAAGAAGTTTTCGCTAATCATGCTCCATAAATTGCATTTACCAAACACAATGTCGGCTTTCACTGTATTTTAACTTGCTTTGGCCAAAGTATTGGCATAAATTTCCATCCTAACTGTACATATTCTCTTTTTATCACCTTTAAAAAAAATATTATGCTTTTAAAATTACATTTCCTTTTATTTAATAATGAATAAAATCCACATTTTTCATCTTCTTTCACATTTTTTTTTCCAGGAAACTTTTTCCGCCAAAGAAAACAGAGTCAAAACAAAATCAAATCAATTCTAACAAGAAATTGTCACCGTTTGAATTGCAAAACCATTAACCTTCATCCAAAACTACACTAAAATCAACAAATCCGCAGCAATCGCACATTTCCGCAAAATAATAATAATCAGAATCAAATAAACAAACACTACCTGCTTGTTGTAAATATTGAAGTAGATGTTGAATAGGTACCAGAGGCCAAACAACGCCCCGAGCTCAAGCGTTTTAAACATGCTGCTAGACTCAGAGCTCTCCTCAGCGCTCTCTGCAGTAGCCCTCACCTCAAAACGACTCGTTCCGGCATCGGAATCCACTAATGGCACGGAACTCCATGGCCTGAGCTTGAAATTAGAAGAAGATGAAGAGAGAGACCAGGATCGGCGAGGTAGAGAAGCAGAGAGGGTACCATTCGTATGAGGCGTGAGATTGTTAGGCTTCAAAGAGGCTGATGCACGTATAGGATCGAATCTAGGGTTCAAAGTTGCGCTCGATTGTCTCCGAGGCTTCGGAAGCCGGAGAGAAGGTGAGAGAGTGAAGGTTGCGCTCTGCATTTCCGATGCTCAGAAGTTGAGATCTGAGATCGAGAGACAGAGACTGTGCGTGAGAGAGAGAGACTACGGAAGGGCCTCGAAGAGTCCGTCGAGGGATCGAGGTTGGTTGGCTTTGTCTATACAGGGAGAGCTGGAGAGCACTGTGTATTTGTAACGGAGTCGCAAAAAATACAAAGAAATGGAAATGGAAATGAAATCGCAAGAAATGTTATAAGTGAAAAAAAAACAGAGCGGAATCTGAATTTCCGAATTTCCTAAATGTAGGATATTCCTACGCGGCTGCGCAGTTACTTTATTTCTTGACAAATTTTTTTATTTATCTCGGTTACAATTTCTGTAATTTAATTTCTTAGTAGGTGAAGTATTATATGCGAACACATTTATAATCGTTAAGCCGATGAATTTACCCTTTTTATACTAAAATATAGATTAATCGCAATTCATTGAATCGTGTTTTATGGATTCATACTACAAAAGCATCCGAGTAAATTACAAGTTTTTTTATTATTTAATTTTTGTGTGTTTTCCTTTCCTTTTGTGTTGTTTTTTAAAAATTATTTTTTATATTGTAGTGTTTGTTGGCTTGCTTTAAGAATTAAGAGTGGGGTGGGGTCTAGTAATTGACGTTTTGGTGGGGGGTAGGCGGCCGGGGAAATTGGATTTCGATTGTTCATCTTTTCGTGTGGGAAAGTCATCATTACCAACAACCGGCAAGTGTTAAAAATACCTAATTTTATTATGAAAAACAAAAAACAAAACCTAATTAGCCAGTTAGTTATGGTTTTGACGAATGAGATTGTGAGAGTGATGATCTTGTTGGTTGGAGACTTGGAGTTGGCTCCTATGAGCTTAGATTGGTTCAAATCAATTTTACTATCATTTTCTACTACTGTCACAATTCGATTTTAAAAAAAAAGAATATTTCCGAATCATGGCGTAAGTCATACCATAATCATAAGAATAAAATTCTACAACCATGATATGATGAGAAATAGAGCCACAAAAATACAAATTTACTTAACATTACAAAATCAAGTCGCAGTAGCTTGTAATTAACTACACACTAAGATCTTTAACAAACGGTTGACTACTTACAAATACTAATTACACAAATCAACAACAAAATCCTAGCAGCTTAGTTGAAACACTCTTCCTCAAACTTCGTCTTGAATCCTTTGAATCCTGCACAATCTATTAGGGTATGAGCATTCCAATGCCCAGTAGAGTACCTTCAAACCCCTCAAAGTCAGCTATCACAGTTAATCAAAGTGTCATGCATCAAACAACACAAGATATACCAATTATGCAATCATACAAGATAAATGAGTTTGCATGTGCGGTGATGCCATGAACTCACTCCCTTCTAATCCCACTAATTCATATCCTAGGGCAACAAGTCTGCATGTCCCATACCATGCGTTTTACCACTGGCTCCGAATACCCTAAAATATGAACTAGCGCTCATCCGTCCCTTAACCCATTTTTCTTTTGTTTACGAATTTCTCAACTTTCACTTATCATTAGAGGCCCTGCTCCCATCACCCCAATATATTCAAGCTCTTCTCCCGTCACTTGAATATACTCCACATTTTATTTAGATATATCTAAAGTCTTCTCCCACCCCTTAGATATATCTCAAACGACACACACACACACACACTCCAAACACCACTGTCTTTATGATGCATATGTAATGCAGCGCAAACATCATTTATCTCTGCAGAATAATAATATAGATAATAACAATAATATTCCAGGCTTAATCACGTGCATAATAACATTCACTCAACATCAAATAATATCCACGGAGAAACATCAACAATAATATTCACATAACATCAAATAGTATTCACCGAGCAACACAACAATAATATCAATAGTACTATATATAATCACCAAGATTAACAATGACAGAGCCCAATTATCGGAAATCAGGAAACCCTACCTCAAGTCCAGCTAGCTAAAATACCAAATTTACCCTTCGGAAGTTCTCGAGTTGTCGAATCTACACTTTTGATCCAATTCCTGAACAAATCCAAATTATTATTGAGAAATCTTCACACTATTTCACCTAAGACCAACCTCAACCTTACGCATTTCAAAGATTATGCGCGAAAATGACGAAAATGCCCCTAGGACCAACCCGGTCCAAAGCGGCCAAATCTCGTCCAAAATAATCTAAAACTTTGTCCTATGTCTTGTCAACACAGAAACAAGGCCAACGACACCCGTTAACCAAAAATTACTATTTGGGTCCCGTGGGCCCCACGACAACCGATACTTTGCACCACCTCGGATTAACTCAAAACATATACCATCGGACTTGGATCGAAAAATCAAGTCGAATGGACTAAAAATATGGCGTCGGAGGCTGCCGGAACCGCCGCCACTTGCCGGAGCCGCGAGTGGGCTTGCTCCGGTTCCTGTTCATCGTCTTAAAAAAAATCCTGCAACTTCCCCTGTTTTTCCAGTTTTAAATCCCAGATTTTGTGAGCCATTTTGACCAACCAAACGTCAGCGAAAATGGGAAAACTTATAGTGGTTTTGAAGCTTATTCTCTCTAGTTTCCAACCCAACAAACCACACTTAAAACGGAGCTAAAACGAAGGAGAAAACCAGCTCCAAAGTTGGGCTCGTGGCTGGTTTTTTCTGCAGAAAACAGAATTTTTTCCAAACTTTGCACAAGTGTTCAACCTATCAAAACTCAACCAAATTCGACGAAACCAATTGTGTTTTGTTCCTTGATAAGTCTAGTTTAAAACCGAACAAATGGATTCCTCAAAAACCCAAAGGATTAGGATAAAAATAGAGCCAAAGTGAGGCTCGTGGACTGCAAATTTCCAGAAAATGCAAATTTCCAGATTTTGTTCAAAGTTGTTTTCAACCATTCTAACACCCCAAATGGTTCCTAAGGCTTCTAAAACTCTTCTTAACTTCATACCTATCCTTAGAACTCACCAAACACTCAAAATGAAACCAAAATCAACAACACCCTCACTTGAAAAATTACTCTATCCACCCATATGACTCAAATCATTCTTTAAGAGATTAAACTCATACAACCACAAGGTTAAAACCAAAAATTTCGAACTTGACTCACCTTAGAACTCTTTTCTTCTCTTCCTCATATTTTCTCCTTTCTTCCTCACCCAAATTTCATCTCTTTCATTCCAAACTTATCTTTAGTTCATGCAATTATTTTCCTTAGCCTAGACTGGCGACTCATCTACCCAAAGGTTTACAACTCATCCCAAAATCTGATTTTTGAAGAGAAAGAAAGAGGAAATGGGGGAAGAATGAAGGAAAGGATGAATGTTTGGCTTCCACGTTGCTTCTTCCTATTTTCTTTTTCTTTTTCTTTTTTTTGTGTGGTTATTATCTACAAGGGTATTTTGGTAATCTTTCACACATAGGGGTATTTTTTTTTGGTCATTTTTGTCCAACTTCAAATTAAACATACTTACTTTAATAATCTCAATCCAAAATCTCTTGATAAAATACCCATAATCTTCTCCACCATTATAACATTTTTCACTAAAATATGAAAATCCACCTTAATTTTTTTTGGGGTATTACATCTACCTAGCGCTAGATATTGAGTTTAATATTTGAGACCATGGACTATGTTGATGCAAAAAAGTGGTCCAGTTCTTTTGAGCTCAACTTAGTGATTTTGGGCCTTCAGTATCTTTATGGCCTCCGTTGGGAGTGTGATCTGCAATATGAGAAAACGATCGGTAAGACCTGGGCACCGGTGCTATACCGGCTTAAAGGCTCTCCGATGCTTAAGTAATTTCGAATTCAGTAAATTAACTGAAGATCAATAAGCTTGTATGCCGTTCGTTCTGATTACCTCTATTTTGGGGTAGTTGGCCTCCTTTATAGGCCTTGGGAGGTGTGCACTTTGTGTAGAATTTTGATGTGGGACTGTAGACGTCGATTGTGAGCATGCCACATGTCCCAGGTGAGAGCATTGCTCTAATGGATGTATCGATTGGCTGGGTGCCAAAGGCAACTTTGACCAGTCTCGATTTTGTCCACGTGTTTTGCTCTTATTGGCTGTTCATTTTGGTATAAACAGACTAATGTTTGAATCCAACATAACGGGTGATGTTCATCATTTTCATTCATATGGTGGGCGTGTCAAATTCATGTCTTATATGTATAATTTGTTTAATAAGCTTATAAATAAACTTGAAAGTGAGGTAAAATATTATTTTAGCGTGTTCTCAACTATGAGCGAAACAAGGATTTTTCTAAATAATTGAGTCTTATAATAACCTTCCTTGGTATTCAATTTGGGATCCATATATCTTTGTCAATTAAATTATGAGGTTGATTGTTGCTAGCAGTATCCCAAAATTGATATTTCATTTGTATCTAAAATAACTTTCACTAGTGCAAGGAGGTTCAAATGATTAAGAACATCTACTTCTACATTTTACAATTACATACTCCCGTCTTTTAAATTTGTTACAATGTGGTTCCACTATTAGGTTTTTGCCAGTAGATCTACCGTTAGTTGCCTACGTGACATTTATGGGTCCCACATTTAAAAAAAAGTTATTTAGGTGTAATAAAATATTCTTCAATTAAAAAGGCTGGAAAAAAAAAATCATTAGCCCCAAGCCACCCATTCTCGACTCCACTGCCCATTTTAAGGGGAGGTCCACGTGAAGGTAGGGATTGGATTGGAGACGGGGAAGGGGTGGTTTGGGGCTAATGGTTTTTTTTTTCTAGCCCTTTTAATTGAAGAATATTTTATTACACTTGAATAATAAAAATAAAAAATAAAAAATGTGAGACCCATAAATGCCACGTGCGACTAATGGTAAATCTACGGAAAGCCTGGCAAAATGGAACCATATTGTAACAAATTTAAAAGACTCGGGTATGTAATTGTAAAAATTAAGAAGATATGGATTGACATGTCTTAAGGGTGTAACCATAGGGTACTAAACAGTCATTAACCCCTTATATTTCAACACACAAAAACAATGAGTTAAATTAATTAAAAGGAGGAGTAGTTGATCCATTTTACATGACTTTTACTATTCATGAGTTAAATTCAAAACAATGTGTTCCCCTTTTATGTTGTATTCTATATAAATATCTAGGTAGGGATGATTTTATACATCATTTCTCGTACAATTATCCATTATTCTTTGATTACATATGACTGGATAATTTCTAGGTCTTCTTAGGGGTGGGCACGGTCCAGTTTCCGCTTCCACCTCACACAGAACCAGAATTAGTACAATTCCAATTAAACTGGTCGGTTTGATTTAAACCAATTTCGGTGCGAATTTTTAGTTTTTCCGGTTTTGGACCGGACTTTTTTATATATTTTTTTTTACAAATTCCAATTAAAATTTTATTTGTTGGGCTTAAAAAATCACAAACGACTCAATTTAATGCAAAAAGAGATAATTTGGCCTATAAAAGAGAGGTGCTTTAAAGTTGGGCATGGAGAAATATTAGTTATGAGATTATAAATTTTGAATTGGACTTAAATATTTAAAAAATAAAAATAAAAATACACACCCGGTCTTGTTTGGTCTGGTTTTGTAAGGTGTGAAACTGGCATCTGGAATTAGTCAACATGATTTTTTTTTCCCCTTTTTCTCCTGGTACAGTTAGATGTTCTGGTTTTCTGATCTTGATGCCCACTTCCAGGTCTTCTCATACGTGTTTGAGGAGAGTGTTGATCATTGGCGGAGCCAATTAAGGCCCACAAGGGTCACTTGACCATTCTCAACATTTTGAAAATATTATATTTATCTATGTTATCCAAGTTGTTTTATAGCTATACTTACTATTGACCCTTCTCACAAATGTAAATTGTCTACAATGAACATGAATATGATCTATATTTGTTTTCATGTCTTCATATGCCATATATGCGGGTGTCATGGATTTTATTTGATTTTTTCATTTTATCTAAAATCAACTCTTGATACTCTTTCATTATTTTAAAGTTGCTAGAATTTGGGTTATACTTACTAAGATATTAAATTTGTTGATATTGAAATTTAATCATTATAATGAATTCTTATATATATATTTCTATAAAAATTAATGGCATGTTCATTAATTCGGAATCGAATTGAGGATAAATTGAATTGAGGAGGAGTTAGATTGAGGGGAGTTATATTCTGAATTCCTATTGAAGTTGTTTACTAAACTATATGGAATTAGGGTAGGAGTGGTACTAATTACTAAAATGTCCACATTTTTTGGTTAAAGTAGATGACATATTTGGAATTTTGAAAATTGTGTGAGGATATAATGGGTAAAAAAGATGAATTCCTAATGGGTGAATTCTCCTGGAATTAGAATACCACCTCCAATTCCTTCCAAAATCATGAATTCAATTCATAATTTTGTGTGGGCCTCTTTACTTTTCAATTCCTTGATGTAAAGTAAACGTAGAATTCTCCATATGTGGAATTCAATTCCGAATGAGAATTCCAATCCCTGATTAGTAAATATGTCATAAGTTCATTGTAATTATAAAGCTATTTAAAGTTGACCCTTCTTGATAGAATTCTCGGTTCCGCCACTAGTGTTGATCAACATTTTTGTAGAAACCCCTCATTGTTGCACATACAAAATCAAAAAAACATGTGAATTTCACGTTACAATTTATAAGAAAAAAATAATAATTAAGTGGGGG
This sequence comes from Prunus fruticosa, assembly GCA_018703695.1. Taxonomy (NCBI): domain Eukaryota; kingdom Viridiplantae; phylum Streptophyta; class Magnoliopsida; order Rosales; family Rosaceae; genus Prunus; species Prunus fruticosa. The sequence goes on along the minus strand of CM031921.1, from coordinate 26,558,415 downwards.
AGTAGTTGATCCATTTTACATGACTTTTACTATTCATGACCTCCCCTTAAGCAGGATAGAGAGTTAACTCAAAATTCATGTGGCCATTTTCATTTTTTCTCCCTGTGCGAAGAGTAGCGTGAAAATATTATCAAACAAAAATATAAAAAAATTAAGAACGAGACACGTGTAACCTTTTCTTCCATAATTAGGAAAAAAAATCCAAGCTCCCTCAATTTGAGGCTGGGACATACTCACACCTCACAAGTCACAAGTGGCAGAACCAAAAATATCCACTGTGTTCACATTCCCCCAATTGCCCCTACACGCTGTCCAACTGTTAGCCATGAGCATTTTTTAGTAGGGCTAGTTTCGTCGTTTATAGTCCAAAAATAGAATTATGGATAAAATGAATTAGCTAATATAGGAATTAGGATATTAAGCATATCCCGCAAACCACGTGCGAGCAGTGAATGTACTTTCCGGACACAAACCACCGCTACAATTTCCTCATGTTTCGCTCCAAATTGGAACCCTCCAATCCAAATCGCTCATTATAAAAAATTTCCCGAGAAAATCTTTTGAATTTTCCAGGCCAGAAGGAAATTAAGGGAAAATAAGATAAAATTCTGGGAGAATTGGAGAAATAAGAAGATAATGCATTCCCTGAGCCTCAAAGTCTGCACTGATTACTGCTCGGGGACGAGGACGTGCTTGCCGGGCCGAGGGAGCTTCGGTGCTGCGAATTCGGAGCTACGGAACTTGAGGGTTGGGCCGGGGTTTAGGGATTTCGGGAAATCGGGTCGGGTCGTGGCGTGTGCTCCGGAGAGGAATGGGAATAGCCGGAGCGGAAGTCCGAGTTGGAGTTCGAGCCCGAGTTCGGGTCCGGGTCAGAAATCGAGTTCGTTTCTTTCTCGGAGTCAAAGCTGGGCTTTGTTGAAGCAGCAAATGGAGGTTGCTGCAAATACCGAGGTGACTATTTTGGCAAAGCAAGCATTTTGGAATTTTCTTCTGTTTTCTCTTTGTTTTTTCTTGGAAGCCAAACAGAGGATTTACGGTTTTGAGCTCTGTATTGAATTACAGGATTATGAAGAGGCTGCGAGGATACGTGACTCGTTGAAGTTGTTAGAAGAAGAAGAGCCGATTTTGTGGCTCCGAAGGAAGATAAAGGAGGCAATCGCTGAAGAGAGGTTTGAGGTAATTAACTCCAGTTTTTTTTAAATTCTTTTGTTTCAAAGAAAGGATATTGATTTCATTTGGTGGGTGTTTATTGCTTAGCATTGAGCTAAAAAAATACGATATCAAATTCATTTGAAGGATTTATTTATTCTGACGTGCTCAGGATGCAGCTAAGTATCGAGATGAGCTGAAGGAAATTGCCCCTTACTCTTTCTTGAAATGTTCAAGTGATGCAACCACCTTGGTATGAAAATATTATACTTTTCTAAATACCAATCGAAATAGTAGTTGTTTGGTATTTTATTGGCTAACTTCATTACGTATTTAAATTTTATTTGTGTTAGGTTCATGCTGCTTCGGTTTTATCTTAGATATTGGTCCAGTTATGTTATACTTTTGGTGCAATTTTTAATATCATGACTGCCCATGAGAATTCAAGTGGGAAATAAAGCACTTCCAGAGTAATTTGACCAAAAGAAAAGAAGTTCAATAGAAAGGTTGCTGAATTTGAAGTAAATTCTTTGTTTCTTCAGGGCATTCGGGTTCAAGTTAGAAGTGTGTACATAGAGGGACGAAGTCAGCCTTCAAAGGGGCAACTCTTCTTTGCATATAGAATACGAATTAGCAATAACTCAGATCGCCCTGTTCAACTTCTTAGAAGACATTGGATTATCACTGATGCCAACGGAAAATCCGAGAATGTATGGTGAGTTAGTTTTCTTTTCCATGCTATCTGTCATCTCTTCTGGATATCTTATTTTTGAATTGCTACTCTCTTATTATCTTCTTCTTTTTCACCAAATATTTTGTGTGTGCTTTTTTCGCTCATCATAGGGGGATTGGTGTTATCGGTGAACAGCCTGTTATTCTTCCTCAAGCTAGTTTTGAATACTCATCTGCCTGCCCATTAAGCACTCCCACCGGAAGAATGGTAAGATGGGACCCTTCTTTTTTCTTTTGTTCCTCCATGCAAACTTATATAAAAAGTATATTTGATTGGTCTTGTAAATTGATACAATCAGAAAAGGAAAGGAAAAGAAGCCCAAACTTTCTTGAATGTGGCTTGTACAATTATGATAGTCTTTTCATTTGCAGATTATATGTCATTTCCTAAGGAATGATGCTTAACATTGGATAAATATTTCAAATAAAGCTCCATAGCCTGAACAATGAGAAGTTAACTAATGAAATATGTTAAATTTCAATTGAGAGTTTATCAAAATTGCTTCCAACATATAAATGATTAGATAGAATCTTGAGATGCTACCTAGTTCTTTTTGTATTGCTTCACACATTCCAAATATAGGCTTGACTGATATTCCCTACTTAAGGGCATATGTGCCGTGGAGTGTGGATTTGTTGCAGTCTCTGCAAATTGAGTCACCTATAGGTGTAAACCCCATCAAGAGTAACTTGGCATGTTGCACATATAAAGTAGACTCCAATGATGGCGTTTTGTGAGGCTGTCCCCTGTTCTTCTGTTATACTGAAAGTTCTTTGCCTAAATTTAGTGGTAATGGAGATTAATATATCGCCTTAAGATCTAATGAGTAATGAATGTAGCTAGGAGGAAAATACCCTTGGGTTAAAACCTATGTTCTCGTCCTTCCATTGTTTTAAAATAAAGTTTCAAATTTCATTTGATCGTCATTGATAGTTTCCAAATAATTTGAATTTCTCCTTCTTTGAACTCAAATACTCTTGTGTTGCGCTCGGATTTGTGGATTTAGAAAAAGATATTTGGATTTGATTTCTTAGTATGAATTATTTAACGAGACTCTAGAAGTGTTAATTTTGTATGCTCACGATTCACGAGTAAATAATGTAAATTTGATTGTTTGAATATGAATATTTTCAAATACTCATGCAAAAGGTGTTATTTCAAATCTACTCTATTATAGAGTTTTCTTCTCCATTTTTATGCTTTGAACTTTTGATGTAAACGAACTTGAATTGAATAGCCGCACATCAATATCCTTCATTTTAAATCTGTAAATCCAACTGCAACCTAAAAAAATTGATATACTTATTGTTTGCGTACAATGCAGGAAGGTGACTTTGAGATGAAACACATCAATAGGGTAAGTTCACAATCATTTAACGTGGCTATTGCCCCATTTTCCCTCTCAGTATTGGGAGATGACATCGACACCTTTTGAATTTTGACAAGTGAGTTGTGAAGTCGATTTCGAGAGGCAGTGGAATTTCATAATTATTGTACGTTATATTCAGCAGTTTTAAGTGCAAAAATCATTTATGTTCTTGGGGGAATAGGTATACAAATGAGTACATTTTTATGTGGCAAGTTTACGAGAATGATTAATTTGTAAAGATGAAAGTATAGGTTTTTGTGAGAGTTTTGTAAGAGAATATGGTGGTGCAAAATTCTCAATAGCCAAGAGGTTGCATGGATCAAGTGTTTTGAAATCCAAGCTTGCTTACTCTCTAGCTATTCAAGTCCTATATGACGGTCACTCTTAATGCTTCCATTGCACGGTTGCCTGTTGTGAACTCTATGATAAGTTAACAACCTCTCAATAAATTTTCGAACGTACGACGACAAATCGGGGAAGGTAACAATGAAAACAGAATCAGATATATCCTTTCTGCAATATCAATGTCCAAGTGTAGATTATTCGGATTTTTTTATTTTGATTGGTATCGGCCCCCCTTGTGTACATGTTTAAGGTCGTTAACTCTAATCCGTCAATTTGTGTGTTTGATTTGTATCCTATTATGATGTTGTGTTGAAATTTCACCCCTCTCAAAGTGAACACGCTTCCCTTTTTCCTCTGGTGTCATAACAGAAAAGATTTGCTGGACTTCCCCCTCGAGAGCTCTATGTAACATTCTTGTTATAAACAACTCTTATAGCTGAAGGTAGCGTATAACTTTCTATCACATGCCTAAGATTCATAATACAAAATAAAGCTAAGATTAAGAGATAATATATATTTTTTAATTAATAAGCCTAAAGGAAAAAAAAAATTAAAGCTTAGCGAAACACATGTGTGGCATTTGATTCCAAAAGATAACTTAATTGGGTTAGAAATTGAGGGCTAAATATTGCCAAGATCATAATAGGATATGGACCTTGTTAATAGTTTGCAGTTGCATGCAATCCGTACCATTGTTAATTGTGTGGCCACTCTCTCTCTCTCTCTCTCTCTCAAAACACACATATAATATATTTGGGACCATGAACATATCTATGTAGGAATTATGCCTTTAAGAAATGTCATTTTGTGTTTTTATTTAGCACAATTGTTGTTCTTCTTTGGTTGGGATATTCACAAAATTTAAAAACCGAAATCTATTTGAAATTGTTTTCACTTTTGTTACTCTTCCCTCTCATCCTCCTATGTCACCCTATTTCTCAATCGCATCCTCACTTCCATTCTACCACTCATTTTCCTCTATATCCTAGCACAAAAAATGAAAATGAAAATGAAAATTGAAATTGTTATCAAATGAGCCATAAACTAATAAGATCATGGTGAATGAAAAATGTGACAAATCAAGGTGGGTCTTTATCTATGAGCAGCAACAATCTCATGCTTTAACTGAAAGCTAACATGATCATTGCTCTTTACATAATAGAGAGACCCCATAATGTTTCCAATTAGCCATGCAAAGTGTCTTGATGTGGCTTATGCAATTATGATAGTCTTTTCAATTGCAGATTATATGTCATATATATCCTAAGGAACGATGCTTAACGATTGACTGAACAATGAGAGATTAACTAATGAAAAATGTTATATTTCAATTGAAAGTTTTTCAAATTGCTTCCAACAGTGCATTTAAATGATTAGATAGAATCTTGAGATGCTACGTACCTAGTTCTGTTTGTATCACATGCTCACATTCCACATATAGGCTTGACTGATATGCCCTACTTTTGGTCTCGGCCCTTCGGGTACGTGTAGTTAACCCTAATCTGTTAATTTTTGTGCTGAAAGCTCACCCCAATCAAATGAACACACTTCCCTTCTTTCTCTGGTGTCATATATAAAGCAAAGATCGATTTGCTGGACTTCCCCCTCGAGCCTTATGTAACGTTCTTGTTACAAACAAATCTTCTAGCTGAAGGAAGATAAATTTCTTTAGGAAATTACAGCTGTAGTTCATAGTGATCTATGACCTTTGAGGCCCCAAAAAAGTCACCTTGCAATTTACTGGCTTGGGAAAAGCTCATGTGCCCTTTTGAAGCAAACGGTGGAGATTACCATTCTAAATTAGGGCAGGTGAAAATGGATTGGACAATATTAACCAATAGTCAGACGAGCGCAAGGCTTATGCAGCTTGTTAATATTTTGCCGTGCAGGCTCTGCCATTTGGGTGCAACTTTTTTATGACATTGCTAGCCAGGAGGCTACTTTTATTATTATTATCATTATTATTATTATATTTATTTAACAAATATTATTTTGAGTGTAAGACCAAAGTTTCCCAGAAGTGACACCTAGTCAAGTGCCCCAATTTAATTTTTTTTTAATTTTAAAAGAAAACTGATATATATATATTCAGTTATATATTATTAACTTCCACACTTATATTCATGATCATATATATTGCATGTCTAACAGCCCAAGCCTAACCATTTTGGAAACATATACATATCAAGTCTTCCATTCCTCTCTCTCTCTCTAGCTTCCGTTTATATATAATTATTTCTCTCCACTATATATATATATGAGCCTTCAAGAAATGGGAGGCTCTCTGTCATTTTAGTCACTCATTTTAAGCAAATAACTCATCAGCTGCTGCAAACTCAATTTTGGGCTCTCCTTCATTGTCTCTGCCCACTCAATATGAAAACTTTCATTCCAGGTTTGTTTCTCTCTCTCCAAAATGCACAAAGACATATACATACATACATTTATACGTAGGAATTATGCCTTTAATTTGTGTTTTGTTTTGTTTACACACAAACGCTCATGGGTGCTTGGGGGTTTCGAACCAACTAAGCTATACCCTACTAGCGTCTCTAATTTGTGTTATTTACCATAATTTTTATTCTATGGTTGGAATTAATATTCACTATAAGGAAAGGGAAAAAAAAACCAAGTTGTTTGAAGAATTTTTTTTATAGATTTTGAAAGGTTATTATAAGAGTATATATGTGCTATGAATTGCAAAAAGCCTATTGTCTACCAACTAACCTCCATTGCTAATTTTTTGCTAATATATTCATGCTTTTGGTACTGCAACTAACTCAAGGGGGGAGGAGGAATCTTCCTTATAAATTAAACTATCCATGACGTATGGAGAATGGTTTTGTTTGCCCCTAATTAAACTTCCTGTTGCCTAATTATAAATTTTGTTCTTCAATTTCTAGCTCCAAAGCCCAATTAGTGATCTTTCAAAAACTAATTAGTGTTGTTCACAATTTCTCATAGCCAATTCCCCCGTGGTGGTCGTGAGGTGTGGGGTCTACAATTTTTTTAATTTTTTTTATAAGCACTTAATTATAACACTAATCACTAAAACTAGTATTAAATGTCTTCTTGAAAAGGTTCAATAATACACCAACATATCCACATCCTATCCTCTAACCCCTTTTGTGGGCTCATAAAAGTCACTAATCTTTTCAGTATATATGGAAAGATGAGAGTCACTAATTTTGTTGCCCATTCTCCAAGTAATTTGTAGCGTCTGCCTAGATTTGCGCTTGCTTGGCGACCACACTTGTCACCGCCTTAACAAAACAAGCTATTTTTGACACCTGTTGTTTTTGAACATGTCATCTTCCACATCTGATTGTGCAACACGTTATCTTCAAAAGCAAAACAGTAAAATGAAATGGACCGCAGCTTTTGCTCGTTTTGAATGGAATATTATTTTTAATCTGAACTGTTAATTTTTTCCCCTTTATTTTTTATTTTTTAATTTTCTCACTCTTTTCTTCCTTTGGTGTCTTTTTCTTTTTCTCTTTATTGATGATGAAAGCTATAAAGCCACCAGGGGGCGGTGAATTTTGGTTCTACTTTTGTAAAACAGAGGAACCCATCAGCCTGTGGCTTACAAAATGTTTTTTTTTTAATTTTCCATTATTTATTTATTTATTAAATTTCATTAATTTCCAGGCCAGAAAAACATGAAAAATAACTAATAAAATCATAGTGAATTCCTGGTCTAACAGGCAAGTTCTATGAGCAGCAACAATCTCATGCCTTAACTGAAAGCTAACATGATCATTGCCCTTTGCATACTAGAGACCCCATGATGTTTCCAATCAACCATGCAAAGCTAGCTCCTTAAATCAATGGGTCCCACTTCCCCAAACTCCCAATATTTCACGGTATCTGTCTTGATTGAAATCATCATGACTTCCTGGGTCCAAAATCATTGGTCAAACTTAGGTCTTGTTGCAGGTCATGGTAACTTAATAGATTTCCACCCACACCCCAGTTGCTTTTTTCCTTTTTGCCTTTTTTGGGAGCTTAAATGACTCAAAAGGCATGTTCAAGCATTAATTCCAATATAATAAAAAAAATGCAAGGACAATTGTTCTCTGGTTGGTCTGTTTTTAATATTGGTAACTTATAAAAGACATAATAAAAGTCTGGTTGTACAAGAAAGGTGATGAAAGCACACATTTCCCTGTAATTTTATATTTGCATGGAACCACACAGGACTTTGGTCTCTGTTTACAAGATTTTGTTGGGATAATAATAATATATAAGAAAGGGAAAGTGGAGCTTATGCCTTATGCTCAAAGCATACCATCCTTTTCTCCTCTCTCTCTCTCTCTCTCTCTCTCTCTGTCTCTCTGTCTCTGAGAGTCTCTGTCGTCTAGTTTTCTCTGCATAGCAAAGAAGCAACGCATCTCTTCCCCTAACACACCACCACGTTTTCTTTGCTTTCCCTTGTAAGTATCAACCTTTCCTTTGCTTAGAATTCAGCTACTTCTTTTATCCCATTTTGTTTTATATTAATAATTGTAATAGAAATGTCGGTTTTGTAGCTTTCTGTGCAAAAACCCACCTAAAGTTTGGAATCTCTGCTTAATCTCAAGCATTAATGTGTTCATATAGGACATGGGTTTTGTTTTGTTTTGTTTTTTTGAGTTTCCATTTGAACCCAAAACCAGTTCTTCTGCATAACTATAAGTCTAGAACTTCCCATTTCCCTTAAATGTGGTTTCTTTGCATCAGTACTATCTAATCTTGGCTCTCTGTTCTGGCTCTCTGGATCTGGGTTTTCATAAATTTGTTTGTCATTTGGTTGTTGCTTTGAGCATTTCAGCTTTACTTTTTCATCATATTTATTCCTCTACTTTACTCTGAGATTGTTTTTTCTGTAATAAGAGCGTCAAAGTTGAGTTTTTTTTTTCAAGCTCTGATTTTGAAAACATTTTCTGCCTTTTGGGTTCTCAGGTTTCTTAGCATTAATCACTTACCATACTAAAAATTATTTCATTGGGATTCTAGTTGCCTTTTTTCCTCAAATTTCCCTTCTTCTTTTTTAATTGTTTGAAGATTTGGGAACAAGTTTCCAGGCATCCCAATTCATTGTGAGTGAAAACAAACAGGGGAGTAAAAGTAACATCATGAGTTTTTTAACAGGAGTTCCAAAAGGTTCTTGGCAGCCAATCATGACTGAAGATACAACAACCTCAAGTTACTGGTTCAACTGGAGGGTCTTGCTTTGTACCATATGGGTTCTGATTTCAATGACTCTTTCAGTTATTCTCGTATGCAAATTTGAAGGGCCAGGCAGTTCAAAGCGCCGTAGCAGAGAAACCCAGCAAGAAATATCTGCAGGAACTTTGTATGAGGATGAAACTTGGAGACCATGCCTCAAAGGCATTCACCCAGCCTGGCTTCTGGCTTTTAGAATTTTTGCTTTCTTTGTGCTTTTGGTTCTGCTCATCATCACAGCTTTTGTGGATGGAGGTGGCATTTTTCTCTTCTACACACAGTAAGCTGTCATTTCTTGAACCCATCTCTGATTTTGCATGGTAATGCAAATGAAGTTAATTACAATGCTTGATAATGGTGAAACTTGTTCTTAATTACAATTTATATGAAGGTACATCACCAAATCTTGTACTTGGCTTCTAATTGGTGATGTTTTTGGTTTTGGACAGGTGGACATTTACATTGATTACTATTTATTTTGGGGTAAGTTGTTACAGCTTCAAGGAGCTTAACCTTCTCTATTGACTACATCATTCTTCTTCTTTCTCTGCTTGGATTTTCTTTTTCCTTCTTGTTTATTTCTTTTTCAATTGCTCCATGTCTAGCTTGGATCATTGCTCTCCATGAGGGGATGTTACCAATACCATAAGAAAACTGCCGGCGATAAGGTTGAGAGTTTTGAGGTGGATACAGAGCAAGGCACTTTTGTGTCTCCTCCGCTTGGAGTTACTTCCGGTACCTCTGCCACAGACAAAGCCTCAGGCTCCAATGTAGAACAACCTCAAGCTCACCAACCTGCTGGCTTTTGGGGTTATGTCTTCCAAATAATTTTCCAGGTATAATGTTTTATAACTTCAACTTCAACTTATAAGTTGGTCATATTAATGCTTAATTAGCTTATTGAACATGCTTTTGCTTGTAAACAGATGAATGCGGGTGCTGTCGTCCTCACAGACTGCGTCTTTTGGTTCATAATCGTTCCATTTCTTACCATCAAAGATTACAACTTGAATTTTGTGAGTATCATATAGAGCCTGGACCTTAAGTGACTTTTAAGAACATGTCTCTAGCCACATAATACTTTGTTCATCGTCTCTGTCTATTTTGGATTTCGTATCATTCCATAACCTCAGGATTAGTTTATGTAATCTATGATTATGATAGAAAATAACAGGTTTCATCCATTTCATGACAGCTGATAATAAACATGCACACAATCAATGCTGTTTTCTTGATTGGCGAAACCGCTTTGAACAGCTTGGTAAGTTGCAGTTTGCAAGTTCAAACTTCAAATCACTTTTGGGTTTCCAATTCTTCTCATGAATACATATACGATTAACATTGATAAATTTTTCGATTTTCAGCCGTTTCCCTGGTTCCGAATTGGATATTTCTTCCTGTGGACAGTCACCTATGTAGTTTTCCAGTGGCTCGTTCATGCGTGTTTCAAACTTTGGTAAAATCATCATTTCTTTGATTTCCCATATTACAAAAAACATAATGGCTATATACTTGTAGTGATGATTTCTGTGTTTCGAAAACAGGTGGCCCTATCCATTTCTTGACTTGTCATCTCCATATGCTCCACTATGGTATGTATCCTAAGCTCTTGATTATTTTCTAATTTCCAATAACTTGTAACTAAATATGGTAGTTTATGTATTTAATTAGACAGTTGGTTGCTTAACATATGCTGCTTCTTACTGCAAACCCTATTTGAAGGTACTTGTCGGTGGGTCTGCTGCATATCCCATGCTACAGCATTTTTGCTCTGATAATGAAGATGAAACATCAACTGTATTCAACACGGTTCCCTGAATCTTATCAATGTGGGAGATAACTTGGGCTGCGATGCGAGAGTACGTAGCTGAAGCCGAACACCGTATAGAGTACAGGATCCAGAAAGAAAGAAAAAAAGTTACTGCTATAATTCTTTGTAGAAGGAGAGCATGCAGAAGGACAGAGATCACATTTTAGAATTATGGGGATCCATGCCTCCAACAGATTTAAAGGAATTTGTAGTTTGGAAATTAAATTTTGGATGCTCAAGCATTTCCCTCACCAGTGTGGCATACTTTTAAAGTTGCAACTTGCAATATACAAAGACATCAGAAAAAAGTTCATTATAGATATTCTCATTCCTAATCTAAAATTATTCTATTATTCAATATAGACTGTTTATATCTACTTTTTATTAATTTCCCACTAAGTTGATACCACCAACAATCTTTTATTGGTATTCTCATCCAAGGGATTTCAAACTTTTAAGTCACAAACAATCAAAAAGTTGAGATGTACATTCATAATCTAGAAGTCTGATAGCAAGTAAATGAAAGAGACAGCACTTATATTGACTAGCATCTACATTACAAAAAGGGGCCAGCCAAAAAGAATATATTCTTGCCCAACCTTAAGAATTTAGCTACAACAGAGTTGGGATGTCCAGTTTTGATTATTTAACATCAAAAGGTGCAATGAATGAAGTTTCTACAATCCAAATCAAGCCAAAATGCACATATGATACAATGCAGATACAGAAGAATTATAAGGAAGTGCTGGGCAAAGAACCCATTAAAATCACATTGTCACCGTCTTTATGCTCCCTTGGCTTCTCTGGCTTCACCTTCGAAAATAAGCCAGAGAGTAATCCGGAACTCGACCCTCCTCCAAACAAGTCTAGAAGCCCACTGATCTCAGCACCAACCCCGGAGGTTGCCCTCTTAATGAGTTGTGCTGGCTCGTCCAACCTAAGGTGTGCCCCGCACATGCAGTCCATGAGCTTTCTGAAGCAATGCTTGTGGAATACTGATTCACAAGATGGACACTTTTCAATCTCATCCTCCTGCCAATAACTTTTACAGTCAGATTGCAGCAACTGTACTTACTAATTTATCAATGCAAAATAAGGAATTCAAGGTTTCCTAGTAAAGGATACAAAATGCTCACATGATTTGCAGAATGAGGAGATATTTCCTCTGGTTACAAAAATATAAAACATTGTGGGACATATGCTATTCATTTCAAAAGGAAACCTATAAGCTCATAGGATATCATGTTAGGGTAGGGTTACGGAAACTAAGTGCTTGATTCAATTGATGGTAAAAATGGAAAGATATAAAGCCGAGTAGTGTGGTGTTGGCTAATTTGATGGCCAAAATCTGGTTCTCCAATTGATGCAATAAATATTTTGGGAACACATAAGATCAATAATAAAAGCCAGAAGAAAAAAATCTTATTAGCCATGTGAACAGGAATCACAATTGTACAATAGAATTACAGATGCTCACCTGAAAAGGGAAAATGAGAGATGAAAGGTCATTGCATGCTTGTCGTGCACCACAGGGGACTCCCACATCACAGCATATGAGACACTGCTCAGTTATATGGCCCAGAATTTTCCTTGAGACAGTTTCAACTATCACAGGGAGCGCTGCCATAAAAATAGTACGTCAGCCTTCAGAAAAGATACACACACACACACAGACATATCAAGTAATCTATTTATTTTCATAATAACAAAAAGTCCAGTATGGCATACATGCATGAAGATAGAGCTTGTGATTAGAAGCTAACCTGCAAAGGCTCCTTTTGAAAGATCAATGAGGTCTCTCAGTGCAAAAAAATCATTGCTTTCTAGAAGATATCTCCGAGACCCAAGTCCTTTGTTGATTGACCTACGGAATGGACAACGAACATAAGGAAGCATGGTGCCAATTTTCTTCCTTACACCCATAACATGAAGCAAGGCTGGGACCTTTGAGAAAGGAATGGATTAACAGCACTGACACAAAGCATGGGCTGCAAAACGGAGTTGATCATGGACATGAGGTATTGGCTCAGAAGATCACTTGAAATGTTAAATACATGAAAAATTAACTTGGATTTAAAATGTTCAAAATGATGCCGGAAAGAAGGAAATTTGCGGGTGTCAATCTCAATGCACAAATAGTTGTATAAATTGGTTGAGTACAATAAGTTACATTATGATACAGGATTGGTGCAAAGATTAACATTGTATTTGTAGTCTCCCTTAACATAACATTTCCATAATCCCCTGGAATCAAATGGAATCCCAACAGATATGACCAGGAAATGGCATTATATATGGACTTGTCATCAATTACAACAGATATTTGGTCCATGTATCAAACAACCATTGCATAGGGTACCTGGTACTAGAAACCCCTTTTAATTCATTCTTTTTTCCTTGTACAGTGGCAAGTTTAAAGGAAGAAAAAAAAATTGTTCCCATTATCACATTATGTGGAAGCATAAATACGAAAGCAAAAGTGCTACAAAGAACGTCCTTACAAAATCTATCAGTATGTTGCTTACAATATAGTCGGAATTCATTGACATAACAGATACAAAATTTAATCATAAAGAAGGCGACAGTCTTCATATTA
>CM031921.1:26421413-26545105 GCA_018703695.1 Prunus fruticosa | reverse complement strand
AAGAAGGCGACAGTCTCATCTCCTGGTCATGTATAGAATCCAGATAAGATTTAGCCAACTGCGAACTGCAGACTGAGTAAAGTCCCAGTTATGCAACACCTGCTGGTATGATTGCAATTTCATTTGTATGGGCACGACGAGACAAAATAATTGACCAGTATATTCACAAAGCTTCGAGGCTTGCCCCAGTCCAAATGTTTGTGCAAAATCCCGTATGAAAGTCTTTCCATCAGTAAAATGTTGTGACATCCAGCACAAGTATAATGTTGTGCTTCTAGCATCTGCTTCAAAGATTTGTATTGTCGAATTTTACAATAGAAAGTAATATGGTCTTTCCTAAAGTGGAAAAGTTTTCCGATATGCCCTTTCAGTATTACAGTCGGACATATTTGATGCCATGGAGCTAGGAAATGAATCTCGAGAAGACAAAAACCATATTAATGCACTCGGTGGACTGGAAGAGAACCTGTAATGGAGAATGGATTGCAGACACTCTGAATGAGAACACTTTCTCTCCGCACGAACATCAGGAGAATGCATTTCCAAAAATCTTTCTGGGATTCCTTTTCTCACAGAAGACCAGGGAGAAGGTAGATTCCAGCCATGGTCAACAAACAATGTTACAATTCGACGATAGAGTGTCTAGGAATCACGAATATTGACGTTCACCTCCCTATCGATCCTTGCCACTCCACACTTTTATTATATACACAGTATATACCTCTACTCCCACCAGTCTTTCACTGAATGAGACATCTCCCTTCTTCCTGCCTTGCACCCACCACTTCGACCCCATCCAATTCTACTAATTGAGTGAACAAGTAAGCATCGTCTGTGCCAGAAGTGGAAGCAGTCCATCACACAGTCTCTTTAACGGTAGAGATTGCTGTGACTGTAAAATCTGCTTACCACCTAGCGAACCTTTGCCCTGGGGACTCAGCAGAGTCAGAGCAGAATTTCTTCCATCTCATTAACGACCTCATCAGGAAAATTCATCAAGCTCAAAAGTATCTGTCTGCAGCATTAGTAAAAGAGGAAATGAGCTCAAGACAACTTCACACACAAATATTCTTATATGGATAAGATCAGATCGAGACTGCCATAGCACATAACCACCAATATCATAAACCAGAATATTCTTGCAAAATTGGTGCAATAACTAGTAAACAAACCATGCCCATTACAAGTCTTGGTAAGCCATTCATAACTAAACAAGAAACACAACATAAAACCTAGTAAATACTTGAATTTACAAAGATCAATATAGACAGGAATACTTGATATAAAATTATCATGATAAACTGGAGGGTGGTCACTTGTATGCCTACCACAATAATGGAGCCTTCTCAAAGCTATCAGTTATATTCTCCTACAAGTAACACAAGTCTGCCAGTCTAAACCAACTCCCCATCCCCACCCCCCAACACACACACACACACACACACAAAAATGCAATTCAACCAGTTGTCAATGTGTTAAGTTACCAAAACACATTGTGGACAACTCCATGAGACAAACCAAGTCTACAAACTAATAAAGATGACTGACCTTAATGGACATAGGATAGTTTTCAAAGAGATCTTCTGAAACAGAACTTTCCCTCATTTTATTTCCAAAAATTGATGTCGGCATGCTTGGCTTATACCTTCTGCAAAGGAATTCCCCTTCATATTTCCAGGAGGTCTGGTTGCATAGATGCTAAGCTGATTAATTGAGATATCGGAAAGGGGATTTGGTTGACTTTATATTACCAAATTTTTGTTTTCTAAATCGTTGACCATCATCAATCCCAATGACATCCCAGCATTCACATGTGTATGTGCATAGAAATGCCGTCGTCCATAATGTTTAAACCATTTTCATCAGGACTTTCTTTTGCTGCTTGGTCAGGACCTGGATTTTGATTCTTGGTCAAAGGAATGTCTCTTGAACCTTCTTGCTCTGGTTCTTGAACATTCCCAAAACCAGTTGGGGTTGTAAGAACTTTCAAATTCAATTGGATCATCAATAGCTTGGACTTGATAACTGGCACTGTCCCTCACATCTTCTACTCTTTCTGTTTCAATACACTGAGAACTAGCAGGGACCATGGAACTATTAACATTTTCTGCCAATTTCTTATCAGCTTGAACTAGTTGGCTTTCTGTGGGCACGTTTGTCACATGTTTTCCCCTGCTCAGTCTGACTTGTACTTTGATGCTCAACTGAAGCGAGGGAAGTGGAATTTGAAACTTTCCTTTCGGTTTCAACCTTCTTTTCTATCTGGTGTTGGAACACATTCCTAGCTAAAGAAGCTATATTACTTCCGTCGCTTCTTGCGCAAAATCATCCCAATCAGCCGAACCAAAGGCTACAGATGAGTCGATAAGAATGGATTTTCATTTCTCTCGTTTTTCTTGCTAATGATAGTGCACATTCCTCTGTTCACTAAAGCCACTCTTCTCATCATCTGAACCATACATGGACCCCTCATCCTCTGAGTAATCATTTTTACATAGGTTCCTTCTTCCCTATCGAAATCTCTCTTCCATCAAATTCCGAAGACGGAACTCCATTTTTACCCCATCAAACTCTTCAACTCTTGGGTACAAATTGGGAACTAGTCCAACCCAATTCGAATCTTCATCATCCTCGGGTCACCACACGTTCAAGTCCAGCACTATCTTCCCTTTCCACAACTCCTCCTCTGCACTTCCATGCCCTTTTCACTGTTTTCGTCACTATTATCCGAACCATACTTCAATTGTGAAACCCCCTGAAACCCAACGATCCACTCTCAAGCTTCCAAGCATCAATTCATTAAACCATCAACTCCATGAGCATCCTCATTGCCATACAATTCCAACCCACTAGACCCATAGTTCGTTCCGCCGACATACAATACTATCATCCTCCTTACAAAACTCAAACCTACCACTACCTGAAACTCTCCGGTCCTTATTCCTCAATCCTCCCTCCCAAACTCAAAATTATCCAAACCATCAACTCTCATCCCCAAAACCCGGACTTTTTAGCGACCCGAAGTCGGTCTGGGAAATTATGGAATACCGTGATTGTGCTGCACATGCTCGGCGTTCCCATAACCGAGTTGGCGCTACAATAGCGCTGGTACTCGGACTCGCCGAACGACGAGTACCGGCGACGGAGGCGATCGGGGTGAGGATACGGCCACCGTCACCTTCTTCGATTATCCGATCCAAGAAAGGGACGGATCGGAAGGCGCCCTCGGCAGTCGTCTCTCCATTGATCATTGGAGAGTGAATGAATCATAAATTCGAGTTCTTTACAGATGAAATTGAGAGAGAAGAGTCGGAAGAGTCAGAAGTAGACCTGGGAGGAATCGACGGCTTTGATTCGATTGGACGACGAGTTCCGATGGAAATGACCGCAGTTGATGGCAGCCCGGATTGTGAAGTGAGTTCCAGCGTTTGAGGTTTAGTAGCAGCGAGGTTAGAAGAGGCGGGAGGTCAGCAGTAGAGACAAACGAAGTTTTGAATTGAAGATGAAGATGATGAAAAAAAAATTGTAGTTTTTTTGGTTTCAGGTGGAGCTGTGTGAAGTTGGTAACTTGCGACATTGTCGAATTTTTATTTTTGTTCTTAATGCATAGGTAATTTATTTTTCTTTTTTAATAAGAAAAAAAATTAAGCTTTGGTAATTAATAAAATAAAAACATTATTTGTTGAAGAAGTATTATCGGGACTTTCATGTGGTATTTTTTTGTCTATTCTGTTATAATTCCTGCTTATTTGTTTTATATAAACCTTCCTGACTTTTTTCTTTCCTGTCGAGTGGACCTTTCAATTTCACCTACCAGTCTTAGTTCAACAGCCATATAAATGTTTCTTTTCCGTTTTGTTTTGGAAAACAAAGAATATAGATTGAATACAAGACCTAAATTCTCATTCGGTTTTGATATTGGGTACCAAGTAGGGGACGGAGGAAGGTCACAACCACTGATCCCGCTCCACAGTCATAAATCTTTCTTTACTTCTTTGTTTGGAAAGAAGAAAAATCTAGATCATCGAATCCCAATACAACCCGAATTTTCATTCAATTTCAGTTTGCGTGTCCAAGTACGTAACAAGCACAAATAATCCATAAATTCAATTTGAAAATTATGCATAGTTATTTGTTTCGTCTTTTTTAGCTAACACCGTGTTTGTCCAAAGCGTTTGAAGATGAAAGCAAAGCTAGAATAGAAAATAATTCTTATAGACAAAAATCAATCAAACATAGAAGCATATAATACAAACGTCGTGAATTTCTTCAATGTAAAGGATTCTGAGAGTCTTGCAGTTAGGAACTATGGATCAAAACAATTGTGTTCTATCATTAATTAATTTTGTGGCAACTCGAACCTGCACAAAGGGCAAATATGACCTTGTTTTAACCACTCCACAGTGCAGTCTCCATGAAATATATGAGAGACGGCATGCGAGTGACTCGATCCCCACTCAACATATTTTCCACGAAAATTCGACCATATCTGATAATAATATTGCTTCGTCAAAAATATGTTCAGCGTGCATGAAATCTATGGTCATCTCACATTCAAAAGATGGTCTATACCATCATCCATAGGTTTCACAACATCCAACTACGCAGGCGTGTCATGTAAGTCCTTCGTATTTTATATCCAAGCGACATTAAAAGTAGCAAAGATTCAATACATGTATGTTTATATGTGTGTGTTGAGAGGGAAGACGGATATAAAGGAGATCAAAGAGAGACATTGGAAAGGAATTTCGTTTGGTAGTCCTACTAGGGCTAGGATATTACTAACCAGTCTTCAATTTCACAAGGCCCATAATACTATAGAAATCAAACGGCGTCGTGTCTTATTGTGAGCCCATTATGTATTTTTTTTATTTTAGGGCCAAATGTTTCAGGTTATAGCCAATTACAGATCCACCACGTATACAGTACCTCCTCCGCATCAAAACCCTAAACCCCAAACCCCTAACCGGAGCGAACCTGTCAGAAACAGGACACAAACCGAGCTCGCATTCTCGCCCAGCCATGGCGATCAGTAGCGAAGCCCTGAACTCCTGAAACTCACAGACCCAACGCAGTACTGACGCCGAGCCCCGCGCTCTCCCAAACGGCTGAACCGCCTTGCAGAACCTCTTCTCTTCCCTCAGACCGTTCACGCCAAATCGCCATTCGATCAGCTGTTAACAGACGGCTTCGACGCCGAGCAGATATGGCAGCAAATGGACCTCCAATCGCAGCCTCTCATCTCGAGCCTCCGCCGAGATTTGAAACGGTTCGAGAAAAACCGGACGAGATTAAGACGCTGAAAGTGCTTGTAGAGGCCAGAGGAGTTCTGGAAGCTGAAAATGAGGGTTCAGAGAAGGAAATGGATGGTTTTTATGAGGAATTAGAATGAAGACGATGAGGAGGAGCAGGAAAGAGGAAGAAGAAGACGATGAGGAGGAGCAAGAGGAAGAAGAAGACGAAGAAGAAGGTGAAGAGAATGAGAGTGAGGATGAAGAGGAGGGAGAAGACAGTGAAGGTGAAGGTGAAGGTAATAATGGGATAGAGGATGGGTTTTTTAAGATAAAGGATTTGAAGAAGTCTTTGGAGGATAGTGAAGCTAGGGAATATGGGTTAGTCAAGACTGATAAGAAGAAGAAGAAGAAGAAAAGAAGAAAGGTAGCGATGATGACGAGGATGAAGAAGACGAAAAGAGGAAGACGAGGATGAAGAAGAAGATGAAGAGGTGAGGCCCTGCTTGAATTTTTTCGTTGGATAGTTATTTGGTTTTTTGGCTTAAGAATTTTGCTGATTTTGAAGCTTGGCTTTTTTTTTTTTCTAACTCGATTCATTTTGCCTATTTAGCTTGGAGATTTAAACATTGCGATAATGAGGATGAAGAAGACACAGACAAGTTTGCAAGGTGCTACATTTATGATTTATCCAATAATTTTGTTTTTCTTTTCTTTCTATGTTTATTTGTACCACAATTAGTTGATTCTATGCATATGGATCGATCATTGACTGCAAATTCATGGTTCCTCTGCATTTGTTTCTCTGATATATATATCTATTTTTCATGTAATTCACCATGCATATCTGTTGTGGTCATGCATATATATATATATATATATCCATTAAATATGCTTCTCTGCTACAGATATGAAGACTTCTATGGAGGAAAAAAGGAAAAACCTTCTAAACGAAACCAAAATTGGTTGATGGATCAAAAGATTTGGGCATAAACAATGAGGATGAGGATGAAGATGAAGATGATGAAGATGAAGTTGAAGAAGAAGAGAAGATGATGATGATAATAAGATGAACAAAAAGATGAGAAGGTACTTGAAAATCAAGTAGTGTAACAAAATTTGTGAGCATGGTCTTGCAGTTCATAGTTTCTCCATATTTTCAAATGGTTTCATCTCATTTCAATATATATTTTTTAATACAAAAGCAGACAACTCTTTCTACCCATGAAACGAAGCTTCAGAAACTTCGTTCCAAATAGACCAGATGGAAAAAGCAAATTTGGAGCCAAAAAATTGGACCATCCGAGGAGGAGGTAACATCGCTGTTTCTGATTTTCTTCTTTGGGACACTGATGTCGTATTATGTATGTTATGATACCCATGTATCTTTTAATGGATTACATATATCAATTATGGCTTTCGCAGCAGGTAACTGCAGAGAAGGCCAAAAGACAGTGCGCTAGAAGTTGATCTCAGATTTTGAACACAATGTTAGACCTCCCTGTAATCACAGAGGAGGTTACAGCATTGAATTGAGGATATCATCCAGAAAAGAATCGAGCAGGTAAACAACATTTTTAAAAAATACGCTCCAGGACTTTATTTTCATGTCATATTTTCTTATCGAAAATGTAAGTTCAAAGTTCAGCTATTTCTAATGAACCACATTTTCATCAATCACCTCTACCGGAGGCTTTTTGGCACTTTATATTGATCACTATAGATTATAATTTTTTTTTTTCAATTCTCATTTTTTTCTAAGCTTACTCATTCTGTCATTATTTGATATTGTTGCTTGTTTCTTCTATTCTCTCTCTCTCTCTCTCTCTCTCTCTCTCTCTCTCTCTCTCTCGTTGTGTTTGTTTGTGGATTACAACCAGTTCTAAAACTGCAGTTGTGTTTCTATGGGGGCGTTTTGATGATGTTCAAAAGGCTCCGACTTTACCCTCTAAAGCTCCAAGAGAAATTAAAGAGTTGGTAAGCATTACTTTTTGATAGAATTTTATTTATTGTTTGTAAAATGAAGTAACTTGTTCAATTTGCTAATCCTTTTGTTTATTATAAGGACAGAATAAGAAGCAAGAAGGGTCTAGCTGAAGTCTATGAGGTACGGTTCTCCTGATGCAAAATGCAATCACTTGAATTGCTGCCCAACCTTCCAAGTTTGATCTCCTTAGGCTGGATTTCTGTCTTAGCACCTAAATGTGATACTTAACAAATTATTTTTCAATTTTGAGTAAAATGTGCTGAGAAGCTATTTTTATCAATTTCTGCAGGAAGAGTACGTTCAAAAGACAAATGTGGCTTCTGGTCCATTGTCATTCACAGACAAACAGAAGGAAGAGGTGCATGTTTTTGATTGTTGTTCTTCTATGTTACTAATCAAAATTTAACGTCCTTATCTATCTTTGAGGTGCTAATTATTATTCTTGTGGTCGTTATCTTTGACCAGGCAAGCAAGCTGTTCAAGAAACTTTGCTTGAAGTTGGATGCTCTTTCTCATTTCCACTTCACTCCAAAACCTGTATGCTTCTCAATCATAAAATTTATTTATTTATATGCAGCGTATACTTTTCTAATTTGTGGGCATTCATGTACTTGCTATATGCTATCTGGGATAGGTTATCGAGGATATGACTGTACAAGCTAATATCCCCGCTCTAGCGATGGAAGAGGTAATGTGAACTCTACATTTCCATTTCTTTTTATATTTTTTTCTATCACAAATGTCTTTGGAAAATTGACAATCATAATATCTCTCCTTCCGCAGATTGCACCTGTGGCTGTCTCAGATGCAGCAATGCTAGCTCCCGAGGAAGTGTTTTCAGGCAAAGGTGACATTAAAGAAGAAGCAGAACTTACACAGGCAGAGAGAAAGAGGAGGAGAGCTAACAAGAAAAGGAAATATAAAGGGTAAGGTTGGACAATACAAGTTAGATTATCCTCTAATTGGGACAAAATGTTCATCCATTTGACCCTTTTCGGTCAGATGATTGCTTCTGTTCCACACAAATTGAATAAACATCTGGTTGTTGACTTGTTCAAGAAAGAATGTCTAGGATTGGCTTCCAAGTAGGATTGTACTCATAAATCTTCTTGTCCATCCCATTTTGTTACCGATATCTGCATAACTTTAACTATGGACACATTACAGCTAGGGAAGCAAAAAAGACGACGGAAGAAGCCACGAGACAGCTAAAAGGATGGCAAGAAGACACAGCAAGGTGCTATCAACAGTCGATGGTAAATGGCTTTTGTAATGGATATAGTGTTTTGCTTCCTCAGCTCTAACAGTTCTTTGTATTGCAGGGAAGGAAGGATAATGAGATGGTGCATAAGTTTAACTTAAGCCGTGGTTGCAACTGGTTGACTGATTAGAGAAGAGGAAAAGAAGAAGAGCATAGTGTTAGGCGGCTAAGGTGGGAGAGTTCATCTTGAAGATCTCAATTGCTCAGTTTCTTCTTCTCACCATTCTGAGTTTTGATGGAAGAGTGAAGAAAAAACCCTGTACAAGGCATATGGAAATTATGAACAAAACACTTGAAAGGAAATTCTTATGTACCCTAATTTGTTTGTTTTTTGAAATTTTTATTTACTGTTACTCAAAATTCGAAGATAAAAATTTGTAGTATACAGTATGGTCATATTAGATCGTATAAATCAAGGAGTTATTATTTACCGAAATCAATCCATGAAGTTAATCCGTGTCCAAGAATTCTAGGAAAATAAACGAGAGAAAAGGACTCGATGATGGACAATAGAATTGATTTATCGTTTTAAGATTAATTTTTCACTGTGAAGTCTCTCCCGACTTTTTATTTTTGGGTATGTCACCATATGAGGACTTAATGATCAAACAAAGAAAATTTGTTATTCTGCTTCATAGATTGGAAAATTTATTGAAAAATCCTTCAAAATATTGTGAAATTATTACTAGAGTGTTTTTATTCCTCAATAAACGAAACAAGGCCTATGCTCTTCTCTCTGTAGATTTTCGTCCTCTCTCTCCTCTCACCGGACAATGCGGAGATCTCAAGCCTTGCTCAATTTTTCTGTTCTACTTACTCAAATTTTTTCAAGCCTCTCAATTGCTGCACCAACTCCACTCCTTGCTTCTCTTTGATCTGAATCAGGATGTGCAGACAGGTTCCCTTCATTTGCTTTCTTCCTACCAACTTCAAATGCACCCCACCCTGCCACAAAATGCATGAACCCATGTTAGCGGCATACGATCCATAACTGTACACTTTGGGAAGATTACAGGGTTGAATGTATTACCAGTGAAACCCAATGCTGCTCCTAGGACGGCACCAAGCATAACATTTCTTGCTCGCCATGGCAATGATCCTGGCACTGATTGAAGAAGAAACCAAATGTTAGACATCATATTCTGAAAAGGCTTTAAGCATCAAACGAGAAGTGAGTGCTTCAATGCATGCCAACCACGACAACCATTTAACAAAGAAGCTCAGAAGATTAGATGACTCTTACTTATTAGACCAAATGTAGCAGCAGTGGCTGAACCGGCTCCAACAACGTTGAAAACATCATGCACTCCCCTTTCTCAGCAAGCAGATTTTGTATACCACAAAATGTAGCAGTAAACAATCCGAGACGCACTCCACCAACTATTAGAGCCCAAGTGACTCCGGATGAACCTTTTCTCCATTGCATCTCTCATCATACGATATTGTTCACGCTTGTCTGGTGTGCTCCCAAGCTTCAACATCACTTCTGCATCCTTGCTCTAGTTTCAACAAAATACAGTTGAAACATGATGTTAAAAAGAGAAATCAATCAGATGAATAAGTAGTCAATATCAACAAAACCACTTTACAAGTAATGTTATCTAACATTTTCAGAGATTGAGATCAAAATCAAACACCTCAATCGTTCAAACATTGTTATGAAGCACTACAAAGCATCAAAACAAGCACTTGGAGCATTGTTATTTTGATACAATACAAACTTACAACTGAAGCAGATGCCTCCTTGCTACCACCATAAAACAGGCCTGCAAACACTTCCGATCACAGTTGCTGTGCCCCAGTTGACAGTTCCTGCTAGTTTTTGAGAATGCTGATTCAAAGAAAACAACATCCATAGTTCAGGCTAACAGGAATTTTAGCAAACACATGATGGGCAATTGAATTTAATGTACCACTCAAGTTTCAGAAACACATAACAGACAAAACCCAAATTCCAAAATCTGCAATTTAACAACTTTGAGGACCCAATTAAACAAGTGCTTCTAAAATCGAAAACTTGACCTAGAAGAAATGAACAAAAACAATTATTTGGATGGCCTAATTAATTACATATTACTCGGTTTTAGAGAACTATCGTATAAGAATAGCAAAAAAGTTCACATTTTTATAACTATATTAGTAAGTAAAGTGAGCAGAAGAAGATAATCAATTACGTTTGAGACGGTTTCTTCTGATTTCTCCCAGAGCTTCCATGATCAAATAGTATGCTGCTCTTCACACTGACAATAACAGTGTGTTTGGTGGACAATAAAATTAGTGTTCTTTATCTCTTCTTCCCGTGGAAGCGAGAACAGCTGAAGGCAGTTAGAATTACTGATGTATTTTCTGGGCAACCAAACAGAGGGTAAGCGGCATGAGAACGGTGGTAATGACCGCGGTCGCCAGTCTCACTTCTCAGTGAGGTGGCACGTGGAAACTTCAGAGTCAAAATGAGGATCAGAGAAACGACATGTCGTTTAAAAGTTGCAATCTTTATGTATCTAGCTAGGCCTTGGTTAATCTTATAATTCAATCTAAATTAATGACATGTTTAATCCGTCCGTAATTAGATTAGGAGGAATTGAATTGAGGAGGAGTTGAGATTTCTAGATTCCTATTAAATTTGTTTACTAAACCATATGAATTGAGGGGAGTGAGATTTTGAATTACTATTGAAATTGTTTACTAAATCATATGGAATTAGGGTATGAATGGTTCTAATTATTAAAATATCCTCGTTGTTAGGTTAAAATAGGTAACAAATTTTAAAAATTTTAAATTGTATGAGGATATAATGGGTAAAAGATGAATTCATAATGAGTTAGTTCCAAGAATAAATACAACCTCCCACCTAAGAATTGAATTCCTCCAAAATCAAGAATTCAATTCATAATTTTATGTGGGTCCCACTTACTTTTCAATTCTTTGATGTGAAGTAAATGCATTAATCTTTCATAGGTGAAATTTAATTCCTAATTAGTAAACACACCATTCATCTTTACCTCCTAACAATGATGAATCATGAATTATAAGGAATTTTAACTTTATCCCACAATTTTGCAAACATAGAGAAGCCAAGAAATGACAGCTAAAAACATAAAGCAACCCAATGAGAATCATTTCAAGCAATTTTTATTGCCTTGCAGTACCCAAAAGCAAGCTAAAGCTTGCTGCAGGAACTCCAATTTGCAAAAGCTACACTAAAGTTTTAAAAACAAATAATTTCTCCAACCAAAAAGAGAAACAAAACCCATAGGCAATTCACCAAGATTCTCAACACTACATGTGATTGAGAACAAAGTGCCCCAAATCATGCCCACAAGGCCACAACATCAGACATTAACTCAACCCTCCAAGCAAAGTATCATTGCAGTTTGCACCAATTCACAAACCACTTCTCAAATTCTCTCTCTTTCTCAGATACCCATGAGTGCTAGTACAACTATGCTCATTCTCAGCTTCCTCTACCTTCTATTTTCAGCATTAATTCCATCAAATTCAGGCAATGCTACATGCAGATCCTATTGTGGAAACCTCACCATAGATTACCCATTTGCCCTTCATTGGGCTGTGGCCACCCGGGTTTCGAGAACTCCTATACTGCATAAACGATGTGCTTATGTTTCACATAAGCTCAGGATCTTACAGGGTCCTAGACATAGACTACGCTTATCAAGCCCTCACTCTACATGACCCTCACATGTCAACTTGTGACAACATAGTGCTAGGAGCAAAGGGTAACGGCTTCTCCGTCGAGCAATGGCGGTCCCCCGTACATGAATCCGACGGCCGACAACGTATTCATGTTGATTGGCTGCTCAGCTCAATCACCACTCTTCCAAGGCTTTCCGGGGAAGCACTTGCCATGTAGAAACGTTTCAGGCATGAGCTGTGAAGAATACTACGGTTGCCCAGCATGGGATTTGCTGGGCGGCCATAGGAAGGTGGGCTCCATGTTTGGGTCAGGGCCACCTGAGTGCTGTGCAGTGCCATTTGAGGCCATCAAGGCCATTAATCTTACCAGGCTTCAGTGTGAAGGGTACAGCAGTGCCTATAGTCTTGCCCCCATTGAGGCTTGATGGGGCTAATGGGTGGTCTTATGGGATCCGAGTGAATATTCTGTTCAAGAAAATGATGAATTTTGTAGGGCTTGTGAGGCTACTGGTGGCACCTGCGGGTATGGAACTGATGGCATTAGGCAATTGTGCATGTGTGGAAAATTGAATTCTACATCCAATTGTGATTCTGGTTAGACATTAACAGCTTCATCATGATTCTCATTTTCTGTTATATATATATATATATATATATATATATATATATTTTCAATTAATTACTTTATTGATGATCTTTATGTGTGATGCAGTAAAGTCATCATCAACAAGAACATACTCTGTGGTGGACAGCTATACATTGATAGGTATCTTCTTCACCTGTTCAGTCATTTTGCTGCAATTGACCTTCAAATTTATCATTTCATCAAGCTCGTAAATAAAAATTAGTTTCCAATTATCCAACTTTGGTATCTAATTTGGTTACTTGTTTGCACAGGATCACTGGTGTGTCTGCTAGCATGGATTACAAAAAACCATTATCCATCACCATATGTTATGCATCTCATTATGTAAATGTCAGATTTATATATTGTTGGCTTCTTGCGTGTTATATATTGTTGGCTTCTTGCATCATGAGAGAGAGAGAGAGAGAGAGAGAGAGAGAGTTGTAAACATATTTTTGAAACTTATTATGCTTCCATTGTTTCACATAAGCAAATAGTACACTTGACTACGGAGTTGACAGAGGGAGAGAAATGTTGGAATTCTTTCCAAGTCTATTTATTTTTCCTGAAAATTACATGAATTCCAAAATTTCACCTTCCTACCCTTACCCCTTTTTCTTGCAAACATCTTTCTGCCCTATTAAGGGATGATCTAATACATTGCATTGAACAGTAAATTACAAAAAGATCCGTTTGCCTTATTATGTTCTTTCAAATGTGTAGACTCTACAACGGCTCTCGATCATGATGAGTTCAAAACTGATATCTGAGGCATCCTTAATAAACAATTGTATCTTTCTTCATTGTCTGAAATCATTAATCAAAACGGATTAAAGGAATTGATAGTTTTCATCACAACCTGAAGATGTTAATTATATATGGTCAGACCACTCACATTGGATATATCTACCCATTGATCAAGGGTCCTGATAGCCTTCCCCTGAAATTTGTGTTTCACGAGCCAACAAAACTCCTTCAGCCAAGGTGTTCACCCGACCGCTGACAAAGAGAGCTGTGCAGCATTTAAGATCTGGCCAACAGATTTGGTAATGAATAGATATCTCAAACATAGGAAGGACGTAACGAAATCCATCTTTAGTTGTAACAATCAAGAAAACATACAAATGCATCTGCAATGGAACCTTTCTCCCCAGACAATACACGCTTTAGTGCCTCAGCATTATACTCAGGGCCTCCACCTCGCAAGTCATCTAGGGTGCAACGAGGAATTCCAAAATCCACTATAACATAAAAATAATGATTTTCTTGTAAGTTCAATGAAAAATCATCCCAAAAATCTGAAAGCAGCAATAAGCATAAGAATTAATAGTTGAGAACTAGAAACAAAAGATTCTCACATGGATCAAAGGAGAACTCCTCAATTTTATTAGGAGTCACATCAAGGATATGCCCAGGTCCTATATTCAAATCAATTACATGTAAGTTAGGGTTATATTTGAATTAGAAGTAAAATAAAGATGATAATGTATTAACTTAAGGCCGTAAAAAGCCTCGTACAACTTCCGTATAAACATAGACTATAATAAAAAGAGGGATTTTACCAAGCGGACTCATTTCGTCCAAGCCCTCTGAGTGAACAACTAACGCTCTCTTCATCCCAAAGCGTTGCAACGCTTTAGCCATCTTCAATACCTACACAATTAAGAAATATAATGAGCCACATGCACTCTAGTTAGTTATAAGATAAAGTCCAAGTTTCTACAAGATGTACCTTGTGTCCGCTAAAGTGTTAAATAAACAAGATACATTATTATCATTACACAAGCGAAGCCAAAACTATTTACATGAAGTGAAACCCATAGTCAACAAAGAAATATAACATAGTTGTTTCATTTGGTTCTACACCTTTAACATGAAGTGTAGGAGACTAATTGTTGTTGTCCCTCACAAATCACCATCTAAGCTCACTATAAGATAAGCAACAATCCATTCTAAGTTTAGACAATCCAAAGTACTCTAGATGATGAGCCTTAAAGGAAACTACTCAAAATCTGAAAATCAGACAGTCATCATGGCCGTATGTCATTCATTCAAACATAAATTATTCCCGCGTTGACAAAAACAATGTAGAAGTTCTTTGGATCATTCTGAGAATTGCTTTCTTGTCAACATCTTTTTCTCACAGAACAAGAAATGTCATCTTTGCATGCAAATCCCTAGTTAAGAAAATTGTTTCAAAGCAAAAGTTCCCGCATTGAAAGTATCAGTATTTATAGGAAAATACAATTGCACACACTGGAGCAGTGTGTCAACAAATCATCAAATTTAGCATAACGTGTTATCTACATGCCTAAGATACATGATACAAAAATAAAGCTAAGATCAAGATATAAATTTGTTTGTGAAAACAATGATATTTCTAATATTTCCAAAATTCTAGGAATAAACACTTACGAGCTCATCCTTGTATACACCAACAACAGCAAAAGGTACTCTTGCTGGATTCAACAGGGGTCCCAATATATTAAATACAGTCTTTACTTTCAGCTTTTTTTCTAACAGGGCGGACAACATTCATTGCTGGATGATACTTGGGTGCCATCATAAATCCAATGCCAGCTTCATTCACACATCTAGTTACCCCCTGGTTCAAGAAAAATCACAATTGAATGAGCATCTTTCTAGTCAAATTTGACATCACAACTGCACATTTTATGTAACATTTTGGCTATTCTCAATGACATTTTAAAAGGAAAAGTAAATGATCTATTCACCTCAAGTACTAACTAGACTCCACTATACCATCAATCCATATATTTGAAACCAAATGTTTAATGCACCAACCTCAGGGTCCAAGTCAATAATTATTCCCAAAGCCTCTAATACATCAGCACTTCCACATGCAGAGGAACTGGAACGACTTCCTTGCTGAGATACAACAGTTATCAGATATTAATTATAGTTTGAAAAAAAAATCACGTACGCAAAAACATGACAGCATCAATGAAGATAGATGTTACCTTTGCAACTTTTGCACCGCAAGCCGCAGCAAGTATTGCAGCCCCTGTTGAAATGTTTACAGTGTTTGCACCATCACCACCAGTTCCAACAATGTCAACTGCATCATCTATGCCTTCTATCTTCAATCTGTGCTTCATCATCCCCTTTGCCAATCCCACAATCTGTTTAATCATAAAAACCAATAAAACAAATTATACAGGGGAAATAGGAACAGTCATCCTTTTCCCTTTTCTTTGTGAATAAAGTAGACGGCCACAGCGGAAGCACAAAGACAAAAAAGAAAACAACCTACTGAAACAACAGGATCATCAGAAAGACAACAGAGACACCATTAAAAAACCAAACCACCACGGATACAGAACAAAGATCAGTAAACCAACAAGATGGCACAACCAGCTGAATCCAAGAAAAACAAGCAACTCAACTTCTGTTATCATGCACCCCCTTAAGAGAAAAAGGAATATCCCAGTTGTCACATGGTTGCCTACTATTAGAAGAATTGTTCATATTTTTCCAAGAGCAGGATCTCACACATTCAATCACCAGTTCACTGGTTTCTTCCTCTATTCTAAATATGCCATTATGTAGCCTATATTTCTTTTTAACATACTTCTTCTAGTCAAATGTATTCCATTCTACTGATTTTAAGTAGCATTATTGACCCAGATAAAAAATGTGAAAAAATTGTTACAAACAAATCCAAATAACTGAAGCAGATAACTTTAGCAGAGTTCAAATGCATACATACTACACAAATATACAGTTGACAGATATTGAAAAAAACGTTGAACACAAATAAAATTGCATTAACAACATCAGAAAACTCATGTCTGGGAGTTTCAGAAACTTGCTTTTGAAAATTTGTATGTTTACCCACAAACTTAAGAAGAACATATCAAGTAATGACAACAAAAATGCAAAATTTATATTTGCAGATGAAAGGAAACAATAAACAATAGCTGAGACTGCCCTCATCAGATCTTTGCAAACAAGTGCAAAGAATCAACCCACATAAATACGTTTCACATATAACCCATCACCTAATTGGAACATGCCAACGATTAAATCCAATAACATTGATAAATACGAACCCATCAATAATAACATCTTGTGCAGTTGACCTCTGAAAGTAATCCAAAAACATACCAAAAGGGAAAATAAATGGGTTGAACTGAAACAACATACACAAAGAAGAAATGGATGGATAGCCATACCTGAACAATCAATCTACCATGACAAAATGACACCAAAGGGATTGTGTTATCTGGGTCTCAATAAAAATGTATTCCTTAAATTTTCCTAAGTTTAAGTAACATTATTGACCACCAATCATCATCTGTACCACTAGAAATAGGAAATTTCAGGCATCTAATTTGAATTTGAACAAGTTGTTAGCTCCTAGCATGAGGCCATCTCACTCGCCCTCATGAATAACATGACTAACTTTACCATGCAAATTAGTCCCAAGATCACAGTCCCTTTCATATTTGAATTGATAAGATTTCAGAAATTCACAGAAAAGGAGGAGGAAATAATTAATCTCAAAATAGTTCCTAAAATTTGGTGGATACAAGAATAGTTCACAAACAAAAGTTTAAAAAGTAGTAGAAGAATAATCTAAAAGTACCTAAAAGGAACCGGAACGTCAAAAATAAAAACAAATCTCGAAACTCTTAGTAATGGAGAATACAAACTATCAAAACAAACAAACAAACAAAAAACATTAGTGCACGCCAGACCAGAGTATGAGAAAGTGTAAAAAAAATAGCAGATACTCTAGACTGCCGTCCCAAGATTATGGCAAAATTAGAGACCCAATGCTGCAATTTGCCAAACTGCTTCATGCAAGTGAAAGACATGAAAACAGAGGTACCACATTCAGAAAAATTAAAGGCGAATCCATACAGGCATTTTAGCGAACAACAAACAGTGGCGGATCCAGGATTTGAAATCCAACTGGGCGAAACTTACATTAAAAACTCGAGGTTATGCGTGAATCTCATTAATAAACATAAAAATATACACTTAGTAGGGGGACATAATGAGCCCTACCCTCAAATGCATCTCTATACATAAATAAAAGTTTAGCTAAAAAAAACTATTCTTTTTCTTAAAAAATAATTTCCAACAAATTCTTTGTTTTCTTGGGGTTCGGATTGTGATCCGACATAACAAAAGATAACCTATTTAATCCAACATCCCAACATCCCAACAAAAAATCAAATAAATTCTCATAATAACATCAATGCCTTTAATCAAACATTTAACATACCAACAACAAATCAAAACATCTCAACAATAACAATATCAAATCAAACATCTCAACAAAATTCCAAAAATCAAAGACCTAATTAATTTCAACAAAGTCAGCAAATTATAATTCATTCTTAAGTAAACTCTAGAATAGATTAGAACACATAACTTCTAACCAATTTAAAATATATTAGATTCAATGTCATATACAAAATCTTAAATTTTGGGGGTAGGTAATTAAAGAGGAGATAATTAAAGAGGAGAGAAATTTTAGGTTATGCATACATGTGGGTTGCTTTTTGGGTGGGCATAGGTTTGTATGTTTCACATGGGTTGGCCTATTCTATATGGGTATTTTTTTTTTTGAAATTTTTGGGTAGGCAGCAGCCTACCTTGCCCTAGGCGTAGGACCGATGCAAACATACATGATATGATCAACTTAAAATGCTATTTTTCTTTTTAAAGAAATTCTTACTTCTCCATAAGTCTCTCCTTTTGCTCTCAATAATACAAGGAAAGCACTTATCAAAGCCTCATTAGCATCTCTCAGCAAAAATTCCAATGAAGCTTCAGCCTCCGCCTCTGATAAATCCACGCGATCAATCAACGACTCGATCAACTGTAAAACCACAACAAAATCTCACAAACCCAAATTTGTTTCTTCCCAAAATAAAAATAAAATAAATCACAAGTCACTGAAAGTTGAACCTAAAGAAACCCAATTGGTACCTCTTTGAAAGAAGCTATTGGTGGCTTTGATCCCTCAGAAACAATGGGCGAAGCAGAGAGCAGAGCACAAACTCGAGCAGCTGAGCTTCTTTGCTTTATGTTGGGAGCTAAAGGTATGCAGCTGCTGCTTAGAAACTTGAGCTTAGTGCGGTTAGTCAATGAAGCAAGACTGGTCAGAGATTGGAGTTGCGTTGACACTGCCATGGTGGTAACCTGTAAACGATTGGAACTAAAAAAATCGCTTCTCAACTCAAACTGTCTAATATCAGATTTCTAAGACGAAAAGCGCATTGCCCAAGTCAAGTTTCAGAGAAATTTGGGGGCTTTGAAAATTTTCACCAACTTCTGCTCTCCAAAGCCTCAATCTTTGTATACTATCAAACTTCTAACAAGGAAATTCCATTGCCCAACATAAGTTTCAGAGAAATTTGGGAGCTTTGAAGATTTTCACCAACTCAGTCTTCGGAAATTGGAGCTATTCCACGGAAACCTGGGCGGTTTTATGCACAATCCCAGATTGTTAAAACGTCTTTTATTTGGCACCGATTGTTATCACTTTTTTTGCGGGGGGTGGGGTAGTTTTCCATTTGAATATAACCGCACACAAATCCCCATAAAATATTTTCAACTTTTATTTTGTAAATTTCTTCCCACCAAACGTTTGGTGGGCAAAGAAAAAAACATACATAAATGTGTCAAAAACAGAAACATATATAAATAAAAATGTGGGCTTTATTTAGTTGAAAACCCCAAATGGTGTGTATTATTATGACCACCTTGGTCGTCTAGTCAATCTTAGTAAACCCCAAAACGTTAGAACCAATATTTGGTTCACGTATTTGAGAGAAAATCACTTCCCATGTCATTTTCCAAATAATGAAAAATGAAATATTTCGTTACCATTTTTGGTAATGCCGAGAAAAGAAAACGAGAGATATCACTTTATTTCATTTCTTATGAATGTTTTGAGTATGAATGAAAAACAAAGTTTGTGTAATTTTTCAATTATACTCATACTAAATCAAATTTTAAAAAATGCAAAATGTGGACAAAATGGTCATGAAAAATGTGCATTAATATTGGCTCATTTTTCCAAACTTTCCTATAACGAGAGAAAACAAAACCCAGAGTTGGGAGGAGAGCTTCACTTTCCCCACTACTTTCTTATGTGTCAAGTAACAAGTTCTCGTAACCTGGACTTACCAAACATGAAAAAGCAAATAATTTCCCATCCTCAAGCCTTTTTTCCTATAAACCAAACGGGCTTTATTGGGTTTGTAACTCAAGTTAATAGGTGTGTTTATTCTTGCATTCAATGTTTTGTATGTTATTTTCTTATATCATTTGTATTTACATTGAACAAAAGTGCAAAGCACTCAAATTTTAAGTTGGAATCTCTCTTATTCATTGTACCAATGCTACCTACAAGCCTATAATAATCTTCCCAAATTTGCTAACAAATCGTATCCAACTTGGTTTCTGATTCATGTTATACGTACAAAGGGTGTATCCGGAATCAACCAATTGGATGTTTAAAATTCTCTATAATAGTAATAACTATTATTATTATACTTAATATACTAATTACCTTTCTTTTTTGGGTCAAGTACTAATTACCTTTTTTATTGGGTCAAAGAATGCAATGGCTACCTAACCTCCTCAAATTTTATCCTCAGTAACTTCAATATGTAAGGCCTGTGATGCAGACCATCTGATCAGATCTATGATGCAAAAGGTTTTTCTTTTATTTTATTTTATTTGTATTTATATTTATTTTACCAAAAGGAAAATGTTCTTGATATAAAATAAATAAATGTCAGACTTTGGGACCAAGTGATTGCATGATGTTTCATTTTTCTCATATTGTTTTCTTATAATAATATGTTCAGATGTATCATTTTTCTCATATTGTTTTCTTATAATAATATGTTCAGATGTAGACTCAACTAAAACATTATATTATGTCATGCCCTCTAATATTGTTATTCTACTCTGACCCAAGTATTTTAAGATGATATATGGACTGCCCCCTTTTCCCATATACTTAGATTTCTAATCTTACTTAGTTTTATAACATTAGCCATATTATTTCTTTTTATCACATTATATATGGTTAGAATTTTATAATTTATTAATCTATTGATGTGTCAATAAGTAATGGAATTTGTGGTGGCGATTCAAATTTGAAGAAACATACAGTGATCTCTCACATCATTTGGTGAACAAAATCATATACGTACTTACATTTTTGTAATTAATAGATCTCTCAACTAACAACTGATTTGCCAAATTTGCGAGTGTTTTCTGAAACCTTCCCTACAAGGATCCATCAATATTGCATGTAATCCTAACGGTAAGAAAACAGGAATGAACACAAGGCCTTGTGGAGATGAAGCATGGAATAGTGATAGATGAATTAGGATTTGTCATCAGTTGTGTTGTGATAGATAACAAGATAAATACAAAAGAGGACTATATATTTTGGTGATTTTGATCACATGCTTTCTTGAGAGAAGAAATCAATTTCTTTCTTCTAATTCCTCCACTTACCTAAGGCTAATATGGGCAATTGGGCATAAGAATTATGGATGACTGAAACTTTTTGTGTTGTGAGAGATGACTGATTTTGAGACCACAACTTTTTGTGAGAGGCTTTGGTCATAGTCACAACGTTGTATTCAGAAATTATGAAGCATTTATAGAGTAGAGGCTTATCCATTCATAGACACTTATACATCTAACAACGTTACACATCATTTTGTTTTCTTTCATGTTGGGTCTCTCTCT
Source organism: Prunus fruticosa (assembly GCA_018703695.1). Classification (NCBI taxonomy): domain Eukaryota; kingdom Viridiplantae; phylum Streptophyta; class Magnoliopsida; order Rosales; family Rosaceae; genus Prunus; species Prunus fruticosa. The sequence goes on along the minus strand of CM031921.1, from coordinate 26,523,596 downwards.
CTTGAGAAGAAAGATATAAACAATGATCAATTTCTCTTCTTGAGTTTCAATTAATTTCGTTTGGTGTCGTTACTTTATATTACAGGAGTTTCACTAAAATACCAAAATTGAGACTGAAATTATAAAAATACCCAACACCCAAAACACTTTATAAACATACTCAAAACCCATCATTACACACATACCCAAAACTCATTTTGAGTATATTTCTATATTTAAATAGTACTTGGATAATTTTATAAATACATATCTAGAATTAAATATTTGACTAAATATCTATTATACTATTATATAATTTAACCACAACAAAAATGTATTAGTTTAGTTTCATAGTGTTAATGGAGGAAATGTATGAAAATTGTATCATGTATGTATGTATGTATGTATGCTGGTACATCCAAAGAGGTTTGCAGAAACCACATTAACCTCTTAAAGAAGCAAGCAGCTAATTGAAGCACGTTAAAAAAGTACTCAATTTTAGAATTCAATCTGTGCAAAACATGGCCGCTCTGCCCATCAACTGTTGCATGCGGATAGAAGATTTTTAGACGTAAACTCTTCTTAAAATCAGACACACATACATATATATATATGTGTATATGAAAATAATTCAGAAACAATGATGAACATGACAAACTTAATCAAGCATCTACTAACACACATCCATATATCTCAAAGCATACCATGTGATGAAAGACAGAGAGAGAGAGATGATAAATAACCATCGTGAACTCAGATAAAACAATATTTACAGAAGAAGAAAAACCTATAACCTATAACCTAACACATACAGAAGAAGAAGAGGAAGAAAAATGGAGGAGGAAAACGAAAGAGGCTGGCTATGAAAATGAAGGGGTTGCTTTGGTTTTTATCAAGGATCTGAGGTCTTCTAGGGCAACCTGGAGCCAGGGGTTTCGGGCAGCGGGCAGCGGGCAGCGGGCAGCTTGGTGCCTAGAAAGAAGGAAGGATTTTTGGGCAGCGTTGTTTGAGCTGCCCAAATAATAAACAAGTCGGCAAGTTGCAATGTTTTGATACTCTTGAGTCTTGAGCTTATCTCTTGGTGTGGTAGTTGTGGCATGTAATGCATATGTAACGTAAGATATGCGTGTTCACATACACGCATTTGTCGAAAGCATTAAAAAGGGAATATGCTTGTTGTTTCTTTTTTAATTTTTTAATTTTTTAATTTTAAAATTTTAATTTTTTTTCCTAAGCATAGGTCGAGAAGTTTATTTGGTTTGCTTATAAGAAAAGATAAAGATACAGTTTAAAAGTTTTTTTTTTTATATAACCAAATTCTAATTGAAATGAAATCTTTAGGATAAATCAATGCAATTTATGAGCACTCAATGAAAGGATATTAATTCAAATCCTGGGTTTTCGAATTTAGAGAGATATTGAGAGATCAAGAATTCTCACTATTTCTTACATTTTTTTATACAAGTCATATTCGTGAGGGAGATCTGAGCACAAGACCTCCGACGCAAGGACATACTTTTGAAAGTTAACATCTCATTTTAGTTTGGTATAATGCCTCTCACGATTCTTGATTTGATTTCCTTGAAGGGGAAAAAAATAGTCTAGAGATCTTGAAGACTTGAGATTTTTGGTAATTCAATTTGGCTAAAACAATAAGGGAAAGGATTCTTCATCTTTACTTTATAGATTTTCACAAGATCTTAGGGATTGTGATTAACAATAATACACCATGCCTACCACGAAAATCATAAGATCAGTGGTGTCTAATCACAATTATACCGTCCCATGTCGACCATTACTGGCTTAAGCTAAACAGGGGGGTAGGACTTTGAGTTACTGCATACTTTATAGGAAAAGCTGAGACCCTTTTTACAATCACTTTTTTAAGTGAAACTCTAGTGCTTACTTTACACACAACTATGAATAATACATGAACAAGCTATTCCCAGCGGCACTAGCAATCAAGTTTGTTTCTGGATGCCATGCCAAATGTAGTAGCCTGGAGCTTAGGTCGTAACTACTTTCACTACTGCCCGAGCTTGAATTTTCATGCCCTGAAAAATCAGAAAAGTCGGGTTTTAATCCGCAGATAGATATACTCTGAGTGTGAAGAAGGAAAAGAAACATAATGAGGTTGAGAACCCCAACCGTGCCGGTAAAATCCTCGTGCCAGATTGCTCAAGGATGACCTCCTAGCCCTTGGAGCAGTCCGGAGAAGTGGCTTCCTGCTTTAAAGTTCAGAAAGGAAGTAAAACTATCAGGGAAAATAAGATACAGACAAGAAATAAAACTGAACCTGCATACTGTATAACACTGAAATTATGTACATTTTCCCAGTGACAATGGAATTGGTTCGCAATTCCAACTCTCAAGTACTGTTGCTATTTCCTTATTGTAAGAGCAAAATGACCATTTCACTTTTTGGGGGAGGGGTAGAGGAAATCATTCATGTCCATGGAGACCATTTCACTAAAAAGAAAAATTCGCAAAATAGAACCCTGCCCTATTGACTATAAGGTTCGATTACACCAACTCCAAAATTTACAATTTGAGGGGAATTAGGGAGAGGATACCTGTTGGGAGTTTTGCTAGCTTCTATTGTAGCTCCTTCTTCGCTTCCATCTCCACCAGAGAAAATGCGCACTAGGTTGCTAAGTCAAAATAAAAGAAAGTTGTAACAGTTGGGCAAACACAACTTGCACAACTTTGACGGGCAATACCAGTACTGGGACTTATATGCGAGAGTACATCCTGTGAAAAGGACATACCTATAAGATCCAGTTGCAAAATGAAGTCCATCTCCGCTGAAGCAGCAACCAAATCTATCAAATATGCGATCATTGTTATACAACTCAGATAACTGCAAGGGGAAAAAAAGCTGTCAGCTGTAGGGACTACGAAGATATGGGTATGCAAGGTTACACGTTTAAACTTATAAGTAAAAGCTAAAGATACCATAAGTCAGCTGCATGGGTCAGTTCACAGGTTGTTTAAACATTAATGTGGAGAAAATTTCATGCTGAAAGTTTATGCTCCAATTGTCCATGAACCTAATTCCATGCATCTATAAAATAAAAAAAATAAAAAAATCTCCAATTTGGAGTTAAAACAATCATTCTTTTCCTTACCTTAGGGCGCAGGTGCTCATGAATCTTGTATATTGCAACTGGTGAAGAATCCATATGCGTGTCCCAGAGCTAACACAAAAAAAAACAAAAGCATCAATAGAAATAAATCCGCACCAGCAGAAAAGGGTAAGCGCTGTCTCACTAAACTCATATAACAGGACATGAATTTTAAAAATGCCATCATAAATAAATTTATATAAACATCTCATTTAATCTGTCCTTAAAATAAAAATTAAACTCTAAACTCTCAAAGTAAACCTCAACCAGTATAAAATACCTTTAGATTCATGTAGTCACGACTTAAGATGTGCCGTCCATCCCTCGAAAACTTCATATCAGAAATGGATGCAATAATTTCTGTGAAAAATGATTTCAGCCCATGAGAATCTCCATCTTGTAATCTGTCAATCCCTCCAATCCCAAATAACAAGTATCAGAATATCCTTGTGCATTAGATAAGAACTAATAATACACAGATCACAAAAAACGAGAAGAACTCTGATTAGACTCACATTCTTGCACTGTGATCGCACAAAGCTGACTGCCGCATGTCAACTAAACGAATAAAACCTCTTGAGCTACTGTATGCAAGCAGATTACAATGAATGGGATGGAATTCAGCCGTTGTTATGACCTCTGAATAAAAGTTTATCAATTAGTGCAGATTACAAAACAACAACATATGTCTGCCCTTTGAGCAAACATTTTCTTGAATTCAAACCATCTTTCCAATATTGTGACTTATATCTTGGTCTTGGAAAAGCATGAAATCAACACAACTAAACAAAACTAAAATCACAACTGGTAGAGATCGTCATCCAGAAAAGAAAAAAAAATATAAAATGTTTGAAGATAATATATCATGTTCTAGTATGTATATATAAGCTCACAGAAATTATAAGATGTAAAGACTAGAGGATAGAATACCAGTAAGATCCTCCATGTTTGGTGGCTTCATATCAAGGATATTGAAACACTGATCACTGATCTCAAGATTCCACAAGTTTATTCTAAGATCATCCGCAGAAAGAAATGTTTCACAATCACTGTACAAGGTTTAAAACAGATTCTCTCTTAGAAGAAGCATACATCTGCAAGTGTATAACTATCTACTTTACAAAATGGTTTCTGCAATTTGGAGAACAAATAAGAGTAATCAAATTAAGAACAAGTAAAGGAGGCGTGTCTGCAAAATGGAAAAACAAAGATAGCTTCACTCATAGCCTAAGTTTTATGTTCAAGGAAATTTTTAGCTAGAGGAAGAGTAACTAATTGAGATAAAGATACCCACAAACTTTACCTATTATTTGAGATGGAGTTAATATTAAAATCATGAGCATGAGCATACACCTTTCGGCATCTTGTATGAGCAGTGTCTTCCATGTCAGCTACCTAGTCACGTAATAAACTTGTGCACTGTGAAAAACTGATTCTAACAGCACAATAGTAGTACAAAAAAAATAGCTTTACTAAACTGTGGGTATCAACCTTGGAATGCATGTCTTGAGATGGTGAGGCATTCTTAGCGATCTTCTCCATCCATTCCTGGCGATAGCCATTAGCAACAGCTGGTTTATCTTCCCTACTGACGAAACTCCTTTCAGCCAGAAGCATGTTATCTAAACATGCAAATGGATGAGCGTTCATTTCTTTTACTTTCTTCACCTTGCATTCCTTGACCTGATCCCAAAACCAGAAAGAACCCACGTTAACATTTCCCAAGCAATATTAACAGAGTTGTATATGGATCTAGTGTGGTTGTGATTATTCAATGTTGTTAGCCAATAAAATATGCAAACTACCAATGATTTTCAAGAAAAAAATGTTCTATCCTCGTTTTCAGTGTTCTTTTTTTCATGTATAATGACTTGGCACTTTAATTTTTCCAATTTCCAATCTTCCCATGCATTTTTTCACCCAAGAACACAATTCTATTGCTTAGAAGCGGATGTTTATCAATGACCAAACTAACCAATCTGTCCCACTCCCAAAAAATCCAAGTCCTACACTACCATCAATCTCAGTGTCCACCATTTTAAGTTAAAATGATTTCATCATCATTAGATTTCGTACCTTCCACAGTTTTATTGTCTTGTCATTTGTTGAAAGCATGAATTGGGATCCACTAGATGTTGCACACCATCTTACTTTGTTGATCTTCTCTTCAATTTCCACACTCTTTAAGTAGTCAAACTGAGTAAAAGGTAATAACATGATAATATGATGATCCGCATTGCACAAAACAAATCATATGCACTGGCACACTCAATACATGCATCAACACATGCCATAATACGTTGCATTTGTCAAAAACGAGATTCTAATACGTACCTCGGGTTCATGCCCTTGAAACTCAGTCTTAAATTGAAATTCAGGATGCTGGGTGGATGTGAAATCCATCTGCTCCAGCTCATGTCGAGAATGATGCTGATTTAAAGTCTAAGAAGCCAATTAACAATTAAGGGTAAAAAGAACGTAAACCCAATTTCATCCAACAATAGATGCCAAAACAAACCAACACAGCCACCAGCCTAACAAGGAAGATAGCCCCAAGTGAATTCAAAAAATTCTTGCATATTTGAAAAGTATCCATTTAAATTTATTGACTGATACAAAAGTGTATAGGCAATTCTCACATGTTTCCCATCCTTCCTCTCGAATATTATGCAGCGGCCACCTCGATCTCCAATAGCAAGGAAATCACCACTCTTGTCGAATTCTATTGCAGATATCATATCAACTACAGGAAACAGCATCACATAAGGAGTCGAGCAGAATTTATTTGTTTACTTCTCTACAAAAATGTATACGAAACAAACTGAAAACGGCCAAGATAAAAAATGAATCTTTGAAAAATTAAAAGCGGCATCGGCATTCCCACTTAAAACTTAAAACAATAAAATCGACTTTTACTCCAAAAATACCATAGGTTTCAAGTAATTCATACATTCTCTCTGTTTAAAACAGAGCTTATGGAAACCCCCTCCGGAAAAGGAAAAAAGATTTGAACTAAACCTAGTATAAATGTTAGAACAAGCAAGAAAGTAAAAATTAGAGCAATTAATCTTCCTATTCCTGAGCTTTCTCAGTAACCAAACACAGCATAAGAAAACAAAACCAATTAAGCATTTCAATGAAATCAAGAGCACAAAACACACATATAGATACATGTATAGAGAGAGAAAGAGAGAGGGAGAGAGTCTAACCATCCTGAAGGTCGTCTCCGGGAGCGCGTTCGCCGAACACCTGAGAGAATTTCCAGTCTAGAGGAGCGGGAGGGTCAGAGCTCAAAGTCATGGCTGGCTTCCAATACGACGACGTTCGTGTTCGCTTGGTTTTGTCTTTGCACTCATAAGAATAGGATCAGAGAAGTTGTTGTTCACTGAGGGTAAGACTCATGATCATTGAATCTGTCTGAGTCCGAGATTCCTCTTCTCCGTCAACCACTCGAATTCCCACGGAAATGATTTTCCAGATATGCGCCAAATTTTAACATCTGGGCCATTGGTTTGTACAGTGATCCCAAAATTTCACATTTGAAGGCCCAATAACTCTTTCTCTGCATTGCATGCCGTTGACATTAGGAACTTTTAAACTTTTTTTTTTTCTTACTTTCATGTTTTAATTGTATAAACTACTAACCGTGATTTGAAAAGAAAAAAAAAGACTACTAAGTGACGGTATAGACACGTGCTATTTCTAATTTACGTGTTATAATATGAATGAATGATAGAATATAATGTTAATATATAGATATACGTACTTTAACATAGTGGATTAGTAACATCACGTGGCCCGTGTGACCTCCACATTGAGAAATTACTCACCACATGACACAAACACAAGAACCAAAATAAGTTATAAAGAAAGAGAAAAGGAAAGACAACTACATCTACAAAGACTACATTGCAAAATCTTCTATCTCTAACACAAGGTTCCCTCATTCATTTACAAGAATTTGCTTTGATTGTAATTACAAAGCTTTCAATTCGAACATTTCACCCACTATAGATGCAGTTTGCATCCTATCTTATACCTTGGTTCAGATGCTTCAATTGTTGCAGGGCACAGCGGTGGACGACTTTCGAGGAGGAGACCCCCTCCATCTATTGGTTGTGACAAAAAGTACTTCATAGAAGTTCTGGAGACATCTGAACTAAGTATGCTAGCATTCAAGAATGGAGGCTGCTTTGGTGAAGGGATGACACATTCTTTATCAGTCAGCATCTGAACCACTTCAGTCATAGATGGTCTCACTGCAAGAGAAGCTTGCGTGCACAGAAGCCCGATTCGAAGTACATCGGATGCCTCTCTCTCCGGGAATCCCCCTTTCAAGATGGGATCAACAGCTTCAGTAATATTTCTTGCCTTGTAATGCTTCCAAACCTAAAGCCATAAGAAGAAAAAAAAAACACAAACAAAAATATGCATGTCACTAAGCATGTTGGGCAAACTTTGTTTACAATGAATGATGACCATGCAGTTTGGTTCAAAGGAATTCTTTTTCTATTGATAAGGTCTGCATTGTCCAAACTTAGAGCTCCAATCAAATAATGTATCAGGGATGTGAATCTCACAGCGTAGAGAATTGAACTTGAGCCCTCTGCAAAAACACGATTCTTCCTGCCGCTCACAATCTCAAGAACCATCACACCAAAGGCATAAACATCAGCCTTATCTGTTAACTGTCCTCGGACAAGATATTCAGGAGCCATATATCCCCTACAACAAAAATATCAGATTAATTTTTACCCCATGGCTCTACCTTTTGCAGTAATCGAGTGTAAACACATTGAAAACTAAAAGGTGGAACAAAATTACGGGGAGTGATTTCTTCTTACAATGTACCCGCAATTCCTGTGCTAAGATGAGATTTATCAGGACCAACACATCTGGCAAGCCCAAAATCAGCAATCTTTGGAATGAGATTCTCATCAAGCAGAATGTTGCTGGCTTTTATGTCCCTATGAATAATTTTTACTCCACAACTTCCATGAAGATACACAAGCCCCTCAGCAATTCCACAGATGATATCAAATCTTTGTTGCCAATTTAGAATATGCAGTGTGTCCTTATCTGCATGATAGAAAGTTTTATTGATGGAAAAGAAAAATTTAGAAATTGGTATTGAAGATCTGCTTCTACTAGGTTTGGGCAGCTCACCAAAAAGGACTTGGTCAAGGCTTTTGTTGGGTACATATTCATAGACTAGAAGACTTTCTGGACCTTCAATGCTGCAACCCAAGAGCTTAACAAGGTTCTGGTGTTGAATTCCGCTGATGAGATTCACCTCATTAAAGAAGTCGTCCACCCATTGCCGCGTATTGAAGTACAATCTTTTAACTGCAACAGTTCTCCCATCTGGAAGAACTCCCTTAAACACAGAACCAGCTCCTCCTTGGCCTAATTTCCTCGAGGCATCGAAGAAATTGGTGGCCTTTTCGAGCATTTCGTACTTGAAATTCAGATTGTTCTTGTGTATAGAAATTGATATCTGAATAGGACCATTGTACACTGAGAGCAGAAGGATAAAGAACCAACTTAGAAAATGTAGAAAAATAACAAAAGAAATAAGAGGCTTTCAGTAGTTAGGAGAGTAGTTTCAAGGCATTGTTTACCTTCATTTCTCTTCGATAATCTCTTGTAGGCCATAACAGCTCCAAACAAAACAAGCAAACAAAGGACCAGGGCAGATAAAATTGTAGCAACAATATGTTCCACTTTAACTGAAAAAGCATGGCACAAGAAAAAGAGACCGCTTGATCAAAACCCAATGCAAACATAAAAATTCAAAAGAGAGAGAGAAAGAAACATTGAAACCAGCCTCACCAAAATCTTCTGAATCAGATTCAATTCCATAGAACCTCTCAGTAGAATACCTCAGATAACACCCTGCAAACATAGCCCTGCCTTCAACCCCAGGCACGCATTCCCGGAGGAGGCTAGCCCCTGCTTCTTCCAAGCACTCTCTGCACCCGCTTTCATTGATTGTCTTCCAGCACTGTGCCAATGCATACACATTCTCCACCCCTCCTCTCTGCTCAAACACACCAAACCCTTCATGGCTCACGGCCTTTTCTGTCACATTTCCAATCACATCCTCAACCTTTCTAGCAAACTCTTCTGTTTTGGACTTCGAAACATCGATTCGTGAGCTGCTACACTTGACATTCTTGTACTCTTCATCCAAAGATTGGTGGGAGAACTCGTGATCATCATAGCCAAGAAAGCATCCGTCAAGATATATACGTGCCGAGGTAGAGGGAAGGCATAGAGGGAGCTTTGTTCTTGACACTGCAAAGCAAGCGGCGCAATCGATCGGTGAGAGGTCATCGTAGCACTGAGCAAAGGCGTAGACCTCCGGTGCAGGTGACGCAATAGTGTACTCTCCCCAGCGTTTTGCATTGACATCGTTGGAGATGAAGTCCATTACGGTTATGAAGTTTGGAATGAAGTTGCTGCTGGAGTTATGCTTGGCATGTCCACAGAATCGACCCGCCTCGGAAATTCGGGGTTCTGAAGTAGAGGGAGAGAAAAGGAATGCATAGATTATGAGGAATGTGCAAATGGAGCTTTGAGGGGTTAAGATTGGTAATCGCATGGCATTCAAATTGGCTGTGTTTTCCTCTGTTTCAAAATTGAGATAGAACAGGGGAAAACAGAGCAAAACAGAGCAATTTGGTCAACGGGTTAATCTCTCTGGATAATTGTTTCTGTATTCTTAATTTGGGTGGAGATGGGGTTGTTGAGGCCTCAGTGTCTGTTTTTATCGTTTTTCATGCATGGTAGCTTCAATTTGAAGCCAAAAACCAAGAATGAGCCGCCTCAGTACAGCATTTTTGACACTTTCTGAGGACCCAGAATCTTTTGAACCCAACTTGCTTAAATCCTACAACCATATATGTTCCAAATTTATAATAAGGTAATGTATAGAATGGTTCTGAAATCAAAGCTGAAATTTCACGATGCTTTCACCATCAAAAGTAGAAAAAAGTGTTTGTGTTTGGCTGTCTAACTTGTCTTTGACCTAAATCATTTCACATAAACAATCACATGTTACCATGCTGCTAAGCACCTTGATTTTTTAGTTTTTTCTTTTCAATATAATGTCTGACATGATGGTGAAAACAGGATTGATTGCCTAAAAGAAACAAGGCCCTTCACTCTGTTAATGATTACTTCCTGCATGAGGAACATGAGTAAATATTTCAGGCGCAAATTATCATATGTTAATTTAACATGAGGTGCTGAAATAATTATCTAATTCCCATTTCCATTATTAAATAGCAAAGCCACCACAAGAATATTATAAATAAATAAAAAATTGTTTCATCTGCTTGCTGCTTTCTTGTAATTTTCCTGGAAAGCTCTGCAAACTTGCAACCCAACATTTGCACTTTTTCTGTTTCCTTATTTCTTATCTTAAACTTATGATAAACGTGATTTGGGTTTTGAAATTAATAATAAAAGAACTTATTGTGTTTCTTCCTTGCCTTCTCTTTAGATCAGATTCTTCCTTACCTAATGGCATTAAACATGTATGCATATACAGCCGCTGGAGGGAGAGCACCATACAGAAAACTACAAACCACTGGGGACGCCTTGTTTATTTTTAAAACAGTAATTCAGCATTGGTCTGATCCTACGACGGGCCCAAGCCTCAGCCCAAGATAATGATACAGGCCATGTAAAGCTTTAGCTATGAGACCTTGGCCCATCTTAATTTCCAACCGCTACTTAATCCCAAGTAAAGGCGTCAATCGGGTCTAGTCCACTGAAAAAAGACTTGCAGATCCCAGGTCTCATATTTGAACCCCTAAATCACACCTCCTCCCTCTTACTAAGCCCACTCCCTCTTACTAAGCATGACTAAAAGAAAAAAAAAATCCTAAATTGACACGTGCTAAACACAACATTAAACATACACATGGAGTGGCACCATAGTTGAAAAGTGGGCCAAACTTTCCCCCTCCCGCCCTCAAGTGCACTTGGGTTTAATTCAAATAAGAGACAATCTTGAGTCAACTCAATATAACATACCCCTCCCCTCCCTCCCTCCGAGCAAATGACCAAAAAAAAAGCACATAACATTAAACATAGTAATTGATTAAATAATGTCGACCCTAGTTAGGTGAACCAAAGTACATAAAGCAAATTTCATCTGGCATTGGCCAAAAATGGTCATGTTCATGATCAAACCATGTACAAAATGGTAAAGATGGAACTGTAAATGGCAAGGCATCAGTCCTTGGTAAAACAGGGTCGATAAATGGTATCCATAACAGCAAACTGCATGTTCTCTGACGGCTTCCAATGGCGCTTCCTCTGATTTATAAACCAGTTGTTTATTTGTTTCTGATCCAATCCCGTCACCTGGGCCAATGAGATTTTGTCTGCTTCCTGCAGCCAATCAATGACAAAACAGATGTTAATTACTGTTTAAAATTGATCAGAGCCATGTTAGTATATATGTTTTGTTTCGGAGTTACCGTTGGGTATGGCCATTTGTCGTGAAGGTTCCACCAATCAAAGAGGGTTTGCCTAGCTTCTCTCGGGAGCTTCCCTTTCTTCTTCTTCTTGGAGAATTCATGCTTGAGAGTGCTTATATAGCCACTGTATTTACGCAGGAGTTTGTCCTTGAGCTCGTGCTCTTCGCCTGTTCGTGGAGACGTCTCTCCTCCACTCAAGTCTTCTTCATCAGATGAACCACCACCATCGTCTGCAAATTGAAATGCATTGAACGTCACCTTCATGCCTTAAACAAAACCCTATGGAAATGGTTCCACGCGTTGTTGAAAACTAATAATTTCAGCAAAAACTCAGCAAGAAGATTGAAATGGAACAAAAATAATAATTAGAGCATCCAATGACAATCTGTTTCTAATTGAAGGATCACCCCAGCAAAATACTGCTACGTCCCAATTTCATAAATAGTCCCCACCAACCAAAATAGTATTCGAATTAATCCTTTAGCTAGATCGAGAGACTTATGCGAGAGCATGGGGCATGGAGCCCCATAATCCAAAAAGGGCATAAAACAGGATTGTGGTTGCAGAGGTGGGGACCACCACCAGTGGAACAAGTACTGAGGCCCATGGACCCACCCATCAGCTCAATCCATCCACTGATGATCATACATGAGAGATGAGACTATGCATGCATGCGATACACAGGTACACATGGAGAGCAGGAAGTCGTGTTTCCAGGGATGTGATGGATCATAAAGCCATGCTACATGGAAGGCGGGGTCCACTAAATTTACAGCAAAATAATCAAAAGCAGCCACTGACAATCAATCGTTATCTCATAAGAAGGAGAAAAAGAAAACTTTAAAACAACGAATTAATATATAAAAAATAAATATTTCTCAAGTTTCGTTGTGTCGTATCGCATGCAGTCAGTGGACTGGAGATGATCTGTCTCTTCTCTCAACTCAAACTCATACTCAGAGGTAACCCGTAAAGCACGCCAACACCAAACCCCCTGCTCACTCTCCAATCTCAATCACTTCGTCTGGAGTCTTTAAACTCCAGACATATATTTTCCAACTTTTCTTATTTTCTTGCAGTTACGAGAAAAGTTACAGAAAAAAAGCATTAATATATCCCCATGCTTTCCCTTTTCCTTATTTTTTTTTTCTTTTCCTTTTTTCTTTTGGGACTGTATATATCTAGCTTCATGTTACACTACTGTTTATAAAAGCACGGGGGGATATAGTGGAAATTCAATTGAAAATAATTGATGTACAAACATAACGACTGAACCCATTAATTCTATCTATTTTATAAAATTTTAACAAAAACCCCCATTTAATTTAAGCATACCTTAATAAAAACATAATAATAATGTACATGAATGAGATGTCTAAAATTGGTTGACAAAAAAGTAAAAAAATGAATTTTCATCGAGGCTACGCAGATGCGTGAATAAAATCAAAAATTGTCATTTCGTTAAAATAAATCATAGAAGCAGACCACCCACTAATGTAGTTATTTGGAGCATTTGCTCCTTCAAAAAAAGGTCTTGGGTTTGGGTTCCAGAGTCCTAATGTAGTGTTTGAATTTAGCATGTTATCGCATCTCTCAATTAAAAAAATCATATAAAAAAATCATAAAAAAATGCGTCCTAATAATGTTATTGATGTAGAGAATACCAGAAACACTCAAGTTTACTGTGAAAAAGAGGGATGCAGAAAATCACAGAACATACCTAGCGAAGGAAGAAAAAGCAATGGGTGATAGAGATATAGGAAGGAAGAGCCACCGCAGCTTGAACCAGTGACTTTGAATGCTTAAAAAGCTGAACCTACTGTGGATGCAGCGGCAACTGCGGGAGTCCATGGTCAAGGAGTCAACCACTTACACTCCTCCCCTACCCAATGATCACAATGACAATTCTACCCTTCGTATGCGGGATATATGCCGTATGCCCTTTCTGTTTTGTACTTGTCCTAATAATAGTATACACGGTTTTCAACGCCCACACTGAGGCATATGCTAGTGGGTGCACAGTAGAGCATGAAATGATATATCACACCTCTCGTGCATGCACAGTGAACAAACACAGCCTACTGGCTTTTGAGCCAGCTACTTCTTTTCCCTTCTTCTTTCATTTTTACTGGGAATGAATTTCTACATTTGATCAAATATCTCTAGATCAAGTTCTGAGTTTCAATGTTTTTAGGGCGATGAAGCAAAGCGAAGTTCAAGACGGAATGACAAAGCAATGTTCAAACACAAATAATGAAGGATAACATACACTAAATTCACACACACTATATACGGATTGCTAAGATTCAAACCAGACCTTTCCTAAAAGAGCAAATGCTTCAAACCACTACACTAGCGGATTCTTTGCGACTTACATATCATTTTAAGACAAGGAATAATGGAGATTTCTACATTATTATATTTATTTTCTGGGCATTAATGTTGGTCAGGATGGTCTATCAGCCTATGGTCTGGTTCAAATCATATAATGAGTGAAAAACTATCCTAACATGAACCCTAATTAATAAAGGTATACTTGTAGAACACCATTCAAACATGAACATTTACCAATGAAAACAGAAAGAAGAAAAGACATTCAAACAAGAATAAACAAGAAACACAAGCCTAATTCCAGAAAAGCTTGCATGGGCATCCTCGTGCCATAGGAATTGAAAATTCAAATACGCCAGCTCAAGCATGCAATTGACTAGAAAAGCACTCAAACCACATGATCAGTTCAGAAGCTTTCACAAGCCAGGTGCCATACATAAAGGCGATCGATGAATCCTTTTGAAATTTAATCTATATATAGTTTTCTGGCATGCCCAAACCATTAATTAAATTTAAAACAAGGCTTCCCACACCTGAGGTCCCAAACAAAATCCATAACTTCCAAATGAAAGCAGCTTTTTTTCAAAGCTGTGCAAAAATAATAGCATATATACCATACTCTATATCTGTAAAAAGTAACATTAAAATAACTTTTGTTGGCGACAAACTCCATATGTACCAAGTACAAATCGAATGGATTCAGCCATTATACAAGCATATACACAAACCTCAAAAGTAGGAGATCAGCAGTGATCAAAGGAATATATGTATATATATATAACTAGTTTAATGTTCTTCAAAAGATTCTGTAAGGAAGCTAATTGTGTTGATGGCATTGGCATGGATGATTACAAGAAAAAGTTGTTTGAATCAGATGGCCATTTGAAACTATATATTCCTAACAAGTCTTTCGAGTACAATGCCTTTCCCAAAGTAAATTTATTATTCCTTCCCCATGGCATGCACTAAAACTCATACTCGATCATATCCAAACTTGAAGATTTAGTATGGAGAGATCTTTTGGAGGGAGTGCATGCACATTAAAGAAAGTTTGGTAAGTTTAGTACTACCATATGAAGAAAAAAAGCCATGGGCCATTGATGTATGCACCCAAAATTAGGCCGATCACTTACTGGCTGAGAGCCTACATATACCCCTCCCATGTATATTTATATATATGCGGACATCCAGATATTATTTTCGTGTCGGACGCCATATATGATTTTCCTAACAAGTTTGCCCTAGCTAGAGCAAGAACCAGTACATCAACTAAGTTAATTTCATTTTCCATTCTCTATAAATCATGACAAATGGGAAACCTTAGACTATATGCCTTATAGTGCGACAAAGAACAAGCATACATTACAGTTTCAAACACTGCCTTGGAAACTGGTCAACCATGTTAGCATCTTTATAACATAAATAAGCTACAGATGAATTACATACTAAAACCATTGAAGAAAACAGACAGTAAAAAAATTGTGTAAATAACCTTCATTGCTATATATACTGTCATTGGTGTAATTTTGAGATGTCAAAATAATCTGGGTACTAGCGAGTTTCTTTTCATAATAGAGAAAACCTTCACATCATAGCACTGAAGGAAATCTCAGGTGCACACCTAGTCCTCCAGGGATATACAAGAAAAGGATCTCCTTTAGGGTTTCTAAATTTCTGCTGTGATATATATACTTTGCCAAATGTGTATATATATCTGAGCCGTGAAAGCTTTAATTTTGTTTCGTCAGTAAGAATAAATAAACTGAACGTTTGTTTGTTTGAGGTGCAGCAGCTTTTTTAATATTTAATTTAATTTGTCTAATGAGAACCAATAAAGGGAACTGAGCCTAGGAAGTATAAGAATCCAAACAACTACAGTATGCTCTCTTCCTTCCTACGGCTATGAGAGAGACAGCTTGTGCCTGTAGCTAACTTACTGCTATTTCCTGATCTGGGTTTCCATGGGATTATGTATGTAATAACTTCATGGCACAAATATTAATGAAACAGAAAACAAAAACAAAACAAAACAAAATTTAGTTAATTAATGAGAGTGAGAGTGAGAGAGAGAGTACTGGTAGTGTTATTGGAGGAGAGAGTTATGAGCTGCGTCTCCATCTTGTTTAAGAAGGTGATTGCTTCATCGAAAGGTCTCGTAAGATCCGATTTGAACTTGACTAATATATCGCAGTATGTTTCCTTTTTTTTCAAGCAACAAAGATAAATAAATAAATAAATAAAAAGAGAAACAATTAGATTAGGCATAAGAACAAGAGAAACAAACACCGAGAGAGAGAGAGAGAAGAGAGACCATGAAAGCATCGAGCTCAGGATCGGCAGTTGCCATGCAAGTTGAAGCTGAAGTTGAACTTCTCCTACAAATTAGATGATCACTTTCCCTCCTGATTTCGTCCAACACACTTGCCACTTCTGGTGGCGCTCCCACCTACAAATGTTTATTGAGCCAAATCAAAAACAAATTAATCAGAGTTCTAGTTTACAATTTAATTAAGCAACTTAATTAATAAGTGATCAACTTAATTAGTAGTTATCATCTTCATCTTCCTCGTGGAAAAAATTTCACCACAAAACCCTTGACTCTCTAGACTAGAGAGACTGATTTAACACATATCATTAATTTCTTGGTCTTCTCTTTTCGTTTTGCTTTCAATTTGGATTAGATTCTTCTGCCTTTCTTTCTTGGGTTACCCAATTAATTTCTTTATTTTCTGAGCAACCAAACGGATATATATGTATATATATTAAGAGCAACTGCTACTCCACCTTTTGGCAATCGATGTAAGCTTGAAGAAGCTTGGGGTAGAGAGGATGTGAAGCGATCTTCGCATTCATTTCGCACGAAACCTCCTCTCCCAAACCACATCCTCCTCCTCTTTCTCTTTGATTATTAATTCCAGCAGCCACAGCGGAAGCAGCATCCGATACACCGGAGGAGCAACCCGAAAACACGGGGTCGGGCCTCTGCAGCCCGGGCATCCGGTCGCCCAAAGCCGCTGCCAAAGGCTCGAAGGCGCTCTTGTGGTAGTAGTCGTAGCAGTCCACCTCCACCTGATGCTGATGATGATCAGGAACCGTTAGATTCTCCGGCATGGCCATTGATGAAGGGTAGTATTGATCAGAGCTGAAACCTGAAGCCGGCGTCGATGAGGTGAGGCCGTACAGTTCCTCCATCATTGTTGGCTTTCCAAAGAGGAGAAGGAGGAGGAGGAGCTATATATCTGCTTAGCCTTAGGGAAAGACAAAAAGACCAGAGCTAGCTATGTAATTATAGACATGGAAAGTGGAAGTGTGAGGCCACAGAGAGAGCACACATTAATTGTTTAATTAATTATACTATAAGTAGTTAATGGGCTGTATGTATATGTAGAAGTTGTACATCAAGTCAAAAGGTCAACAACATGTATTCCATCCATGCTCGGAGAAATGCTTCCAAAAAATAGTTTGTTGTCACCTCTATCTTTGTCGTGTAAAGTAACATAATTGAGCCAAATTCACATTATATATATATATATATATATTTATGCAAACGATATAGGATTGGAGGATTCGAACACATAATTTTATATGCGTGAATAAATGTTCTTAGTTAATTGGCATTTATTTTCATTCTCCATGTATACATTAAATATAATTAGTATGTAATTAATTACTAAATATTACTTTATCGGTCCGATATATATGCAAAATCAACTCATAAAATGAGAGAATAGAAACTAATTATAGACAGGGATTTATTTGCAATAAGAAATTGATCCTTACTGTATATATGAAGCGATGGTCTATTGGGAAGTGTACAATTTTAGTGTACGGACAATGAGAAACTGGAGCCTTGCCCCCTGTTCACCTCAGCTGAACTTCTTTTCAGTTGTCTGATCATGACTTGGTCCAAATCTTTGCACAGAGGGTCGAAGTCACTTCCCTTTCGAGTCTCGACTAAACTACAAAAAGTGGCCATCCCAATTCTCAACCCATTGCATGGCATGACCCATCTACACTATTTATTTGCATGCTCTATTTTATGTATCATTACATTTTTTCAAACATATATATATATATTGCCTTGCATTGCACTAGTAAATAAATACCAATGGATCATACAATACAACCAATAAATGGTGTGTACCAAATTAGACATTTTTTATATTGAAAAAATTTCTTGTTTTGTAATGTCAATGAATGGTGTGTACGAAATGAGATCAACGATCAATGATTCATCAAGAGTAATAGTTAAAGTTGCAGAAGAAAATGATTGGGTATTCTACGAGTGGCAATTTTTGACATGATAATGACTCGAATTAACATTTTCATCTTAAACATTACTTGACATGAACACAAATATGACATAACGCACGTTTGGTGAGTTAGATTATGTAATTGGATAAGATTCATAATCTTAGTCAAATGTTTGGTGTCCTAAAAACAACATGGATTGAATTATGTCTAATATTACCAAAATGTTTGGGATTAAGTTGGATTGGATTACACTAAGTCATGTAATAGCACATTTCAATTAATCCAGCTCCTTAATCATGTGTAGTACCAAACACATCATTGAATTAGTGTTATCATTTACAATAAAATGTAATCCAAATCTACCTTATAAACCAATCCAATCTTGGTCACCAAATGTCACAAATTAGCCTCAGTTGGTGGGTAGCATAAGTATTAAGATTGGATTAGCTTATTCAAATCCCACCGTAATCCTATTATGTGCATTTTTTACAGAATAGCTTATCCTACCAGAAAGGTGCGGGATACATAATCCCACTACTCCAACCCTTCGATCCTAAATCCAAAATTCAGGACCGCAACACAAACCAAGAACACTAACGTCAATATGCAATTCAATACAATCCAATCCTATATATTAATCCAATATAATCGTAGTCGTTAAACATGGCCTGAGAGTAGTCGTTAAACATGGCCTGAGAAGAGCGAGCATGGTGTTATCCACGCGTAATAAAGGGAGTCTAGGCATGAATTGAAAGTTTGGTTTAGGCAGAATAATAAAATAATTATAAGTATATATGATATGATAATTCAGAAAAAGGAGGTCGCCCACTACATACGATAACTCCTACTCCCACACACACTGTAGTAATATCATCAGTACGAGAGAGTGATTTTAGTGAAAGAGTGAAGTGATATACCATGCGCTGCAGACCAATTGCGTATTGGAATCGGATCACTTTCGTAATTCCTCTTCATGTTATTATTCTCTTCTCCGTCAATTGATTCCTGTTTAATCAAATTAATCTCCTATAATTAGCACCTTATTAATGAAGGTACGTACCTACCCTTTTCCTTAAACAAATTAAATTAAGTTAAACAAATTCAATTGAGACGACGAATATCAAACTCTTCCAGCAAAACGTAGAATAGTTCGAAAACATAGTTTCTATGTTCTATTTTCTTAAACTATTTGATAAGAGAATATTTCAAAAGACGTCAAACGTTTTGATAACGAGGGCGGGCTAGGTTAATTATTGTTTATGAAGCAGCAAAGCAAAGCATATGCTACTTTCTTTTAACAGAAAAATGAAGGCAGCCAATCTTCTATATCATACAATTATAGTGCAAGATTAGCACGACGACTTTCACTCTCAGAACAAATTAAAAGAATTATATAACAATGAAACATTAAAAATGATGATTAAAGTAAAAGTTTAAACCTAAGTAGATCGACGGCCGAATTAGGGTTGAGAAACGTGACTAAAAAACCCTACCCATTGGAATAAAACTGA
The DNA here is from genome assembly GCA_018703695.1 of Prunus fruticosa. Taxonomy (NCBI): domain Eukaryota; kingdom Viridiplantae; phylum Streptophyta; class Magnoliopsida; order Rosales; family Rosaceae; genus Prunus; species Prunus fruticosa. The sequence goes on along the minus strand of CM031921.1, from coordinate 26,503,904 downwards.
TTCGCCACAAGCTTATGTCTCCAAAAGCAATTCTCATGTCGACACGCTCCTATTCGTATGACCATATTATTATATAGTATGTATGGCTTTTGGCTTTGTATATTTCTCTAGCTTGATCATTTTGTTCCCAAACCTTCTTGAAATACTCAACTAATGATTTTAGAGCTCCCATCTATTGGCTATTTTCATTAAAAAGCATAGGGACACAATAATAAGCCGAGCCGCAAATCCAACTACTATAATGCATATGTATCAAACTTAGAGGCCCCCTTAAAAAAATTGATATCGAACTTAGAGTAGTAATTTTTATGTATAATTCACGTGGTGCATAATATATTCGTCGAGTTCATTGTTTTAAAATTAATTATTCAGGGATACCGTCTAATAAGTAAAAGGAAATTTAGGTTTTAGCCACAGAAAAAATTTTACTTTTGGAAAAAGCCAAAGCTTTTTTGAAAATGACAGAAAAACCTCTCAACTTTCACACCAAAGACATGCAAATGTAAAGAATTCCTTAGGAAATCCAAAAATAAATAAGGGCAATTTTGTCCATTTTGGCTTCTTTTAAAAAATTTCTCTCTCCTTTGGCCTTTTCCAAAGTCTCCCATAAGTAAATTACTTTTGATGACTACACATGACAAAAGTATATTTCACTTAACAAGGGATTTGGAGGTTTAGGATATGTTTGGGAGTGCTTCTGACAGTGTTTGTCAGAAAAGTTTAGAAGTGTTTATGGGTCATAGAAGCATATGTCATGTGCTTATTCAGGAAGCATTCACAAGTACTTTTTCAATAAGCACTTCGATTTTTTATGAAAATTTCAACATCTTTACAAGAAAATTGTTTTTTTTTCTTTCTAAAAGAGCGTATGAGCAGAAATGCTTCCTAAAAAAGCAGTCCCAAAGGAGCTTTTAAAGATGTTATATTCTGTTTTTTGAAGACAAAAAAAAGAAGAAAAAAAAAGGAGTATTGAATATTATTTTGGACCAGAAGGTAGATACTTGAACGTTTCTTTTTTGGTGGGGACGATGTGTCCCTTTCATTAAGCCCAAAAAGAAAGAAAAAGCTACAAGGCCAAGGCCCAACCCAAAGTAGTGTAAAAGTTTACATAGCATTGGCATTGGGGCCAATTCACGAATACGAAGAATAGTAAATATCCACTCTACCCCGCTATAACAGATATAGTTAGGGCAGCACTGACTTTTCACATTTGATCTCTGCTCACTCCAATTTAGAATATATCATTGGGCTGTGTTTGGGTTGAACGGTTTTGTTTCTTTAGTCGCGTCTGTACTCTGTGCGTAATAACACACACGGGCCAAACACAACCCAACCTCGCTTTTCCAGGTTGACGTACCCGCTTTGTAGTTAAGAAACAAACGCCAACGAACAACGGTAACTTCTTCTTCTCCTTTGGTCCTATATTCTGCTGCTCTCTCAAGCAAGCTTACAGATTTATTTTTCAATATTTAACTACAATATTCTATTTTATAACACCATATAAAATGAGAAATTAATGTGGCCAAAGCCACAGTTTTGCGTGCATTATAATCACTTGAAGTTGTGCCTGTAACGTGTTTGATGAAATGCCTAAGTAATTCTCAGTCGACGTTGAAAACTTGAACGAGTGTATAATTTGTTCGGAAATAATACAGGAATGGATGTAGCACATTGCAATTTAGACGGCAATGCTGACGCAGTTGAATTTTGTCCACACGACTCGTACCACCATGTCTTGGCAGCTTCAACGTACACATTGCAAGAGGGTGATCGGCGGAGCCGAGCGGGGAGCATATCACTTTTCAATGTTAATGCTGACTTGGGTCGCCTTGATTTGTTTCACCGGATCGAAACGGCGGGTATCTTTGATATAAAGTGGAACCCAGTTGGAGGCTGTGTGAGTCCTCTTCTTGCTCAAGCTGATGCTGATGGTTACTTGAAAATTCATGGTCTTGAGTGCTGTTCAGATGAAGCACAAGGTATGGTATGGCTATGCCCAAGATTGTACTTTTAGTTCAATTTCAGAGCCAAAGGTTTAATGTGCTCTTTAAGTTTTGGCAATGTAAATATGTTAGCTTTCTTTTAACTTTTGAGTGAAGCTGAATCGGCAAAGCTATAAGTCTGCTTATGATCACTGTTCTTATCTTTTAACTGGTATTTTGAATATTTGAAGCAGGGTTTTCTTTGAGAGAGATAACTGATGAAAAAATCAGTTCTGCCATGTGCCTTTGCCTGGACTGGAACCCTTCAGCTACATCTATAACTGTGGGGCTATCGGATGGTTCGGTCTCGATAGCTTCTATAGTGGAATCCCAACTAGAGACACAAGAAGTATGGAAAGCGCATGACTTTGAAGTTTGGGCAGCTTCATTTGATACCCACCAACCCCAGTTAGTATACACTGGTTCAGATGACTGCAAATTCAGTTGTTGGGATTTGCGAGACGGCCCTTCCAAGTTGGCATTTCAGAATACCAAGGTTCATACAATGGGAGTTTGCTGCATAGTCAAAAACCCCAACGACCCGAATACCGTACTTACTGGTAGCTATGATGAATACCTGAGGGCATGGGATATAAGATCAATATCAAGACCAGTTAATGAGACCTCAATTTGCCTAGGAGGAGGAGTGTGGAGAATCAAGTACCATCCATTTGTAAGTGGTCTAGTCTTGACAGCTTGTATGCACAACGGATTTTCAGTTGTCAAGATTTATGGGGATAAAGCTGAAGTAATTGAAACATACAGTAAGCATGAGTCACTTGCATATGGAGCTGACTGGCACAGAGAGAAATCGTTTCATGAAGGCAAAAGGAATAGCACTTTAGTTGCTACTTGCTCGTTTTATGACCAGCTTCTTCGCTTGTGGATGCCAGAAAGTGTTTTGCAGGATTCTGTGCTTTGAGCAAATTTTTTTAGTTGAGTTGTGAAGGATCCAATGGTGTCACTTATGAGCCTTGTTCGGTATGCGTTAGTGAAGAAACCTATCCATCTTTTCTTTGTATTAAGTAATATAAGAAATTCAAGTTCTGGTATGTTAAGATTAAACAATGAACATGGTTACTGCTTTCCGAACAAAAGCTAAGACAGCTAGCCATGAAACAGGGTTTGCTTTTGCTAGCTCGATTGTTTTGAGTGGATTTTGTATTGTTTTCTTCAAGTAAGTTCTGGTCATCTTAAGATTAAACAACTAACATATTACTATTTTCTAAGCGCATCGGACAGCAACCCTGAAACAGGGGCCCTGCTTTTGCTACTTTCAAAAGTCGAGACTCAAGAATGAGTCCTTGAGTTGGGTTGAATTTTCCTACCAGACAAAAATAGAAAAGTTAGAGTGGGGCTAAAGCAAAGGGCTTGATACTGTGGGCTTCAATAGAATTCGGACTTAACCTAATTTCTCATCGATCGTATAAAATTGAGTCCTGCTAGCTGAAGAATGTTGTTGAGCATTTGGGCCACCTTTCATTGAAATCAGCAGTCTGCCGGTCCTTTTTTTTGGATTCACCCAATTTTTTGATCTCCAATTTTGATTCACCCAAGTGAAGAAAGATTTTCCGTACATATGGAGGTCCTCTTGCACATAGCTCTAAGGATTATTCTTTTGTTTTGTCTCCTTTTATTTTGTCAATGCCCTATTTCGGATCTTTGATCATTTTCCTTTCCTTCTTGCACTGTATTTCCTTTTATTTTGTCAATGCCCCATTTCGGATCTTTGATCATTTTCCTTTCCTTCTTGCACTGTATTACAAGAGAGAGAGAGAGAGATAGAGATAATGTTTTTGAGGCTGAGCTTCCATGACCTATTTGATATCACATAGTGAGAATCAATGTAATTGTCACTAGGGTTCACAATCTGACAATCATCTTCCACATTTTTTGTCTTTGCTATTTCTTCAACGCAACTGTGGGGCCTTAAAAGTAAACCACAACAAGACGCAATCACTCCCTCTTGTTCAATAAATTCGTCAATGGTTTTTACAATTACTGCTGGAAACTGATGGTCCCCAACCCCAAGCAAGCATTTTCCTTTGAATAATGCAGTAGAAAACATATAAGACATAGAATAAATGGTGTTAAATCAGCAGGCATGGTCTACAATTATCACGATTTTGATCTCTCACTGGTTGTAATTGAAGACAGACCGAAAGACGAACAACAATTTGGCTTATTCAAGGTAGCTTTTTCATCTTTTGAGAATCACATGATGATTAACCAACCAAATGATTTGTGGGTTTTGTGGAGCAGAACAAAAGTTTTACTTTTGCAATCTGCTGCAGAAGTAACATGCATGAGCACAAGTGCTACCAAAAAATCAATCCAAATCCTCCCCACCCCTTTAAAAATAGTATGAAACTGTTGAAACTAGAAGAAAAATGAAGGCATATTGGTCAACTATTAAGAAAACAAATGCCTTGGACAGGGAAGTATATTTTACTTCAACTTAATTGTGTTAGCTGCCAATAAAATATGAAGCAATAAAATTATAAAGTTCTGAGAAGCAAAACATGGGTCTGTTCTGTCATCTTTGTCCTTGGAAGCTAATCATGCACGTGTAAATGTTTTTGTTCCCCAAATTTTTAAACAATAAAATCTAGTTGAGTAGTGATCAGGGTCTCAATGCAACAAAAAAAATATCAAACTTTAAGCTTCGACAGTTGAACTTCATAACTGATTTGTGCTATCTAGTTTAGACTTGAGGAAAATATTAACCACTAATTTGTTTCTTAACACTTAAAAAATCATGGTTTATAGAGCTCCCACTTTAAAACTTTATGGCCGAGATTTTTGGTTATTGAGCCCTGCAGCTGCAGATCATTTATAGCCAAAAACAGCAGTGTTCCAGTCTCTGTCATCTCTCTCTATCTTATCTACCCAGGAAAATACTTGTACTGCAACGCCTGCCAGCCTCAACTCTCTAGTGCACTATTTTTTATCTGAAACTTCATCAACCACTAAACAGCCCAACTCATCCTGCTAAGTCCTTATTCTCTCACCTCCATTATTTTTTCTAATCTCTCTCTCTCTCTCTCTCTCTCTCTCTCAACACACAAATACATTTTCATTTTTCACTACCATATTTATCAAGTGGTGCCCTGACCTCATTGTTCAAAACTCTTCTGTCAAACCCCACAGATGTCTCTCTTTTGCTTGTAGATAGATGTCAGACTCAGACTCACACTGAATTTAACTATTTGAGTCTTCATCTGAGATGGGTTTGCTTAATACTTCATGGGCTGCTTTGCTTCTTTGGGTTTTTCCACTATTGCTTTTGAAAGCACACTCTGATGGTTCAGAGGTCTCTGTTAAGTTCTTGAAGGCTCCACATGCATTCTCTCATCTGAACTCAGCCACATTTGCATTTGAAGCTTTGGTTGATGGGAATGCGGCCTCCTGCACAAATTGTAGCTTCAGTTGTAAGGTTTGTTAAACTCTACCACATCTTGAAGCTAGTTTTTGCCTTGAATTTTGGGTGCCTTATCTCTCTCTGTTTCTTTCTGTGTCACTTACTCACTGTGGTTTTCAGTGACTAGCGTATGTTTTAATGCATTTATTCAGGAAAGTGATATACAAATTTATGCAGCAACAAATAACTCACCTTTTCTTTTATCTGTTTATTTTGTACCAGAGAAGAACTCTTGTTATTAAATTAAAAAATTTCCCTTGGTATTTCCTTAGTAGTTATCTTAGTATAATGCTTTATCATTTTTTTTTTCCTTTATGTTTTATGTTGGAGTTCTGTTGTTTCTTATACTGAAACTGAAGACCGCATATATATTCCATGATGCAGCTGGATGATGGGATGGGTTCAAATTGTGGAACTAGAAAGGTTTCCTATTCAGGGTTGCAGGATGGAAATCATACCTTTGAGGTCTGCACCAATGGGCCTCAAGGAATTGGTTGTGCTTTGCATAACTGGACTGTTGGTAAAGAACCCTTCCCTTATCCTTTTTGAGCATTTATCTTTTTGAAAATGCAAAATCTAAGTAATGCTATCCTTGCTTGAAAGCTACATTTCGAAAAAGTGTCTTTCCATGAAAGAAGTTTACTGGAGTGAAATTTTTGAATCAGTTTGAATGCATTGGCAGCCTGGAACTTTGTTCTAATATTAAGTTGTATTGATTTCTGCAGACACAGTACCCCCGACAGCATCTGTTACTGCCTCTAGATCTTTTACGGATGCTTTAAATGTTTCTGTTAATATTTCTTTCAGTGAATCCTGTTCCGGTGGAGGAGGCTTTGGATGTTTGTCTGCGAACACTTGCAATGTGAGTAGGTGGCAAACTGAAAATAATGTGCCACTCAGTATTCTTTTGGTCAGTGATATTGTGTTGTGAAGAAAAATGAAAAGTAATTTGAGAGATTTCTCTATTTAATTTTTTCTTTACAGCTGCTAGTATATGGTGCTGGCCAAGTGATCCCATCTTCACTCAGTATTCTTCAGCCAAACCTCAAATATTCCCTTGTTGTGGGCTTATCATCTTCTGTTCAATATGGACGAGTGGTCCTGGTAATGGATAAGAATTTCTGCACTGATATTGCCGGAAACAGATTTGTAAGAACAGAAAACTCAAGATTCTATGTACGCATTGGTGAGTGCCTGTTTTTCATTCTCTATCGTATATTCATAGAAGAGTAATTACCTAACTTTTTTTTTTTCTTTCTTCAAAAAGTTGTAGCCATTTGGTCACAAATGAAATTACAGTCAATGTTCTCAACATGTACTCTTTTCGTGGATTTTTCTGCAGATAGAAGAAATGTGTTCGTCAACCTGAGAATTCATATTCCTGAGAGGCTACTTCAGCTTAATGGTGAAACTAGAACAGTGCAGGCAACTAACAATTATAATAACCTAAAGATTTATGTGTACTTCTCAGAACCTGTTCTGAATTCATCTGCGCAAATTTTAAATTCTCTCAACATAAGTCAGGGATCACTTTTCCCTGCTAGCGGAAATAACACTGGGAATCACAGATTTGGCTTTGTGGTTAGTTGGTTCATAGATTTGATGTGCCTTATTACGTATATTCTAACGTCAAAGGTGTTAGGCCTATCTCTCCTAATTCTTAGTTTGTGGTCATTTGATTCTGTTTCAGGTTGCAAACATGTCTAGCATTGCTATCATCACAGTGAGCCTCAATTCAAACTTGATAATAAGTAGACAAGGGACTCCAGTTTCTCCAATCTCACCAGCAACTTTCCTATTTGGTACTAACTGATGTGCCTTATTACGTATGTTCTAATGGTACCTTTCTTCCCAATGTTGGAAGAGGTCTCAAGTTCGAACCTTGATTTTCGGTATATATTAAAGTTTTACATTTGGGTACACATAATTGATATTTTGTTCTTTTCTTCTAATGGTAATATGGATATCAACAACTTAGATTCAAAAAGGCCTACTGTGAAGTTGAGCACAACCTCAAGTATGAAAACAAGAGAACACAATATTCCCATATTAGTCAAATTCATGAAGCCTGTATTTGGCTTCAACTCTTCTTCTTTATCACTATCTGGTGGGCGCTTACAAAGGCAAGCAATTCTTCTTTTCCAACCTTCCTATAAATAGATGCCTTCATACATGCACATATGGCATGCATATTCATACATGCACATATGGCATGCATACATACATATGAGGTATGTGTACACTTATATTGAGAATTTTACTACTCTACAGTTTTCGCGAAATAAGTAGGAGCACATATGTTGTCGAAATAGAAGCAGTTGATGATATGGTTTCTGTCAATGTTCCTGAAAACATATCTGGGGATGTTGCTGGAAACAAAAATCTAGCTTCAAATATTCTTCGTGTGACACACTGTAAGGGTTGAGTTTTTCCTTGTTAATTGTTACTAGCAATTCAATGGTACACTGTTTGAATTTAGAGGAGTTTTCTTTTTCTACTTTTTCCTAGTTATCAATGTTATCAATGATATAAGTTATGGACAATATGTGCAGATTCAGTGCCTTTGATAGCTTCTGTCATATCTGCATTTGCTACTGCTCTTTTTGTGGTAACATCCATAGCTGCAGGGCTGCTTTCTATTTCAACTGCAAGCCTTCAATCTCTTTGGTCATTTATCAGACCATCTTCTTTGGCATCTGATCCAGCAAGAAATCTTTTTGTACGACACTAAACTTCTTCTGATGCTTTATCAAATTAGTAAATGGATAATTGCATGATTAAATCTTTTTCTATTATTGCAAGACTAATTATGTACTTCTCTTCCTACTCTTATTCAGAGAATTGCTTGTCATATTCAAGTTTTTGCACTCTCTAGATGGTTGGCAGTTACATTGCCAGTTAATTATTATGAACTAGTAAGGGGTTTACGGTGGAGTATTCCCTACTTTAGTCTCCCGTGGGAAGCTGGGAATGGCTTCCCAGTCTCTAGTCCTTTCACCAGTTCAAGTTCCTACATGACCGAGAATCATGGTTCAGAAGTTTTCCAAATCAAGCAACTCGAAGAAGAGATTTTCAGTAAGGATACTTCACTATATGGGTTACCACTTACTCCAATGGAATACAGAACGTTTTTTGAGGTGAGAAACGTTTGATTTTCCTGTAAATAGTGATTCGTATTGGTACACAGTGGATATAATTATGATAGTTGTATTGTGCAGTTGGACAGTGAAAACATGAAACCTGAAGCTGACTATCTCTCCAATCCTTATAACTCGAACAGGTAAGCTAAATAGATCCATCACTTATGTATGTATGTTACAAAGCAGATAGGCTTTCAAGTACAAAAGAAGTAGTTAGTTTTATAAAGATTTTTTTTTTCCTGTAGTAGGTGGAGGAATTTCGACAGGACCATGTTCTGGTTAGCTGTGATTTGTGGTACTTTGATTCTGTTACATGTTTTAGTCCTTTTTATCCTGAAAACGAGGAAGAAGAATTCAGAGATGCAGAGCTCTTACGGAGCACTCACATTCCCCAGATTTGAAATATTTCTTGTAATACTTGCATTGCCTTGTATCTATGAGGCCTCTGCTGCGCTAGTTAGAGGTACTTTTAATACTAAATTATTTCCTTCCTCCTCTCATTTATGTAATTTTTGCCTTTGCCCCTATAATCTTTTGTTATTAGTTTTCCTTTCATGACTTTCGGAAAGTGAAAAATTCTTACTTCCATGGTTTCAGGAGGAATGCCATCTGGGGTTATAGTTGGCAGCCTGTTGTTGGTTATCACCTCTTTTGTGCTGCTAGCCTTGCTCTTTTTCCTCTCAGTTGGCATTACGTTTGGAAAGCTCCTTCAATACAAGGAAGTGCATCGAGAAGGCCTGGAATGTCACTGGTATCAAGAGCTTGTCCGGGTGACCCTTGGTCCAGGCAAAAGAGGCCAGTGGACATGGAAAGGTCAACCAAACTCTGTTTATCTAATCATTTTTGGCCCTCTGTTTGAAGACCTAAGAGGCCCCCCAAAGTACATACTCTCTCAGATTTCTGGGGGCAATCCCCAGAAGCATGGTGAAAGTATCATTGCCTCCGATGATGAAACAGAAGATGCAGAAGCACCCTTTATCCAAAAGGTGTTTGGAATACTCAGAATATACTACACACTGCTAGAGTGTTTGAAAAGGGTTGCTGTTGGGGTTATGGCTGGTGTTTACATGGACAAATGGTCTTCTAAAACTCCCTCAGTTACCTTATTGTGCATCACCTCTTTTCAGCTTTTCTTCCTTGTTCTCAAGAAGCCTTTCATCAAGAAAAGGGTTCAGCTGGTTGAGATCATCTCCATTTCCAGTGAAGTAGGTTTATTTGCAACTTGCTTGGTTCTCTTGGAGAAGGAATTTTCAGCCGGCGACAAGACTAAAGTTGGAATTTTCATGCTATTTCTGTTCCTAGTTGGATATGTAGCACAGATGATCAATGAATGGTATGCATTGTACAAACAAACATTGCTGCTGGACCCTGCTGAGAAATCCTTCTTAACAGGTTTGAAATTAGCTTCAATCGGATGCCTCTTGTTATTCATCCCACAGAGATTGATCAAGACCCTGGAAGAAAAGTTCCAAGTGGAAAGCAAGTTCCAAGTGACTCAAAATGCAGAAGTAGCAACAAGGGATCCTAGTTCTTCCAACGGTGGGTACCGGAGCTCCAGGAATCGGAACTTAGCTGCCACGGATAAACCGTGGCTAAAGCAACTAAGAGAGCTGGCAAAGTCCAGTTTTAGTAAAGAAGGAAGTGGAGTTACAAATGATCCTTCAAGTAGTCACACTCGTCCTAGATGGAGTGGTTTTTGGAGCTCCAAGAGGAGTGGTAGCTCTTCAACTCCAAATTCTTCTGTTGATTTCAAGTCAAAACCAACAGGGTTGTACAAAGATTTAGAGGCCATTTTTGCATCGAAGTGAGACAACAGAGTTTTCCCAACAGCAAGATCCTCCAAGTTGTTTTGCAATTGCTTCTCTCTCAAGTCTCAACAAATGATGTATAGTTTGACAGAATTCACCTAACTACTAGTTATTGCTAGGATTGGATGATGATGAGTTCAAAGGCAACATGGCTCTCACAATGATTGGTTGAGATACTCTTGTTTGTAGGGAAAAAGATTGATATAAACAGTGAGCTTTGGAGCTTGTATTCCATGCATTTTTGGTTATGCAGCATACCAGCTTTGTATGAGGGAATTGTTTTTTAAACGAGGTCGGTTTGGACATTAAGCACAATGTCAACATACAAAATGTCACTGTATGTTCACTGGTCTAAGAAAAAGAAAAATTGTAACCCAAAAACAATTGGGAAAAAGTTATCATAGAAAAGAAAAGATTGAATAGGATGATTCCATTGTGTGCCTATAGACATGCGAAAATCAGGGGAAAAAAAATATTAAAAAATAAAGGATACCAGTATCTATATATATATATATATATATAAAAGCAAACATTAAGAATTAAAATCATTAATTAAATGAGGATAATATGGTAAATTCACACTTTTTCATATTTAAAAAAATTAAAATTAAAAGAAAAATCAGATAATGGCCTATTTTTATGAAAATACAACTACCCATTATCTTTTTTAATTCTAAATTAAATGTTAATTTTTTTTAAAAAAGGTCTCTAGGCGCGAAAGCGCGTGCAGATAGGCTAGTATATTTAAAGAGTATAGGGAAAAATAATTAGGGAGTTTCACTAAAACACCCAAAATAGGGGCTGAAATTATAAAAAAAAACCAACACCCAAAATCCATCATTACACACACTCAAAACTCATTTATAAACACACCCAAAAAATAGTGGTGTTGATTTTGGGTGAATAGTATTTGGATTTTTTTTTATAAATACATGTTTAGGATTAGATTTATTTATTGAAAAAAGAAGAAGTCCCGTATATATTTAAAGCGTATAGCCGCACAACTATACTATTTATTAAAAAAATAAAATAAAAAAGGGAACCCAGTATGGCCGTGCGGCTATATTATTTATCAAAAAAATTATAAAAGGGCACCCAGTATAGCCGTGCGGCTATACGGAACCTGCCTAGCGCCCGACGCGCGGCCATACTATTTATTTTAAAAAATTAAGAAAAAACAACCCATTATAGCCGCGCGGCTGTACTATTTATTTTTAAAAAACAGAGACCCGCCTAGCGCCCGCCTAGGCGCCCGCCTCTTTTTATTTTATTTTTACAGCTGATGTGAGGAAGCGTATATTCCCAAGTGAAAACGACACAGTCGATCCCCAAAAACAAAAACGACACAGTCGATCCCCAAAAGCAAAAACGACACAGTCGAAGGCACCATCCAAAGCCCAATTACACACACTCTCTCTCTCTCTCTCTCTCTCTTTCTCTTCAATCTTGTCGGGGAAGGTGCCGATTTTTATTGGGTTGCATCTGCATGCGGAATCTGATTCCAACACCTGTCTTTGCATCTTTCTTTCTTCTTCTAATTTCTTGACACCAAACAGCCAGGCTCAACACCTGTGTCTCTATCTCTCTCTCCGTGTCTGATCTTACATCTTCACATATTTGTCGCCAGATATAACATAAGACGTGTAAAAGAGCAAATGGGTTCTCTGTTAACCAAGAGTATCAGCAAGGAACAGCTTGAAATGGCGGTCAGCAAGGTCAAGACCATCGTTAACTCCAACCCAGTTGTCTTCTTCAGGTTTTTCTATTGCTCTTTTTAAAAGAAACTAATTTGTTAACCAATTTACAGATTCATGTGTTCCATTTTCATATAAATCGTGGAACTAAATGGGTTCCAGCACCAATTAGTTTTGATGCCCAATCCAATTTAGAAATTCATAAGCTTTACTGTATTATCTTGTTCTTGATGTTTTATTTTTTGTTTTTTGTGGGCAGTAAGACTTACTGTGGTTATTGCAAGAGGGTAAAGCAGCTGCTCACTCAGCTTGGAGCAACTTACAAGGTCATTGAACTGGATGAGGGAAGTAAGTCCTCTCTCTCTCTCTCTCTCTCTCTCTCTCTCTCTCTCAACCCATTTTTATCAATTTTTGCTTTTGATAGAATTGACTTTCCAATTTCATTACTGAGGACTCAACAATTACCATATTCTACTTCTTTGGACTTTCTTGATTGCTTAGTCTTAGAAGATTTCAAGACTTAAAATTCAATGAGAAAGAAAGTATTTTCTATGAGTTGCTGACTGTTAGTGTTATAAGTCAGATGTTTTCTTCAATTTGCTTACAGTTCATGACTGTTAGTGTCATAAGAATAAGAAGATGGGTTTTCTATTTTAGTTACTTCTGAATTTCTAATCCTAGATTGTTGGGGAATTCATATATTTTATTTTTGAAGCTGATGGAGATGAAACTCAAGCAGCTCTAGCAGAGTGGACTGGACAAAGGACTGTGCCTAATGTCTTTATTGGGGGAAAACACATTGGTGGTTGTGACTGTAAGTGCATATGCTATATTGTTTATATCATGTTTAGTGGAATTTGATATCAACAAAAGACCCCTCAAATCATTTCTCTTTTTGGATCATGCAGCTGTTTTAGAGAAGCACCAGGCAGGTCTCCTTCTGCCCCTTCTCAGTGAGGCTGGTGCCATTGCCTCTAAGTAAAAAACTTCATTCCCTGATGAAGAGGTGAAACTATACATACCCATATTCCTACATCAAGACTGAAGGAACAAACTACATGAGAAATGTAATAATAGTTAATGAAAATAATGTTCCTACTTGTATCTTGTGCTTGGAAAAAAGTAGTGTTTTTCTATCAAGTTTCAGTTGCAAATTTGATTTGTTGTTTATGGACTTCAAATTATGGGTACACAATTGAGATTGGCAATGCCAATTGAGATTGTCTTGTATTTGTGGTACCCCAATATTTAATGTCCAATTTACACTTGAGGAGCTGAAGTTCTTCTAAGTTCTGCATGCTTAGCTTACCTGATAGGGATGCCTGGGATAAGCTTTTGATATAGATTTTTTCGATACAAAGGGAGGCGGAATCCAACCTAGGACTTCGGCTTGAGATATATGTTAGGTGGATTCAGTGGCAAACCCACTTCAAATATTTTTGCGAGTTCGGCATATTTGGTATAGGGCCTAAAGCTATTGACCATTGGAGTTGGATATTTGTAGTGGGCTAGAGTAGCAGAGTTTCAGTTGTACAAGGAGGTGAAGCCCTCTAATGAGGGTCCAAAGTTCGAACTGTCTAGAGTCGGCCTAACATGCGAAGACTAAACGTGAGCACTGACCATTCTTCTCCAAGTAAGAACAAGAAATATGTGAATTTTTGCATTTTCATCCAGTGAGTTTGCTTGGTCGCATGTTACTTGCAGAAAAAATGCAAGAAAATTCTTGCATGTCATTATGTGGCAAAGCATGAAATACGATATTTCCTCAATAAAAAAGCTCAGATTACATTGAAGAATATATCCAAAATGTGCTCTCGCTAGCTTCTTACAGTTAGAGCATCCACAGTGGGGGGTGTATATGAGGGTGTATGTTAAATATACACCCCGAGTCACCGGAATCGTCTCTAATGGATGTAAATATACATTACCACAATAGGGATGTAAAATAAAATATATATTTACATCCATTTTTACATCCCTTGCAGAGCGGGACCTACATCCCTTGCAGACGGGACCTACCTAGAAAAAAAGAAAAATGAAGAAAAGTCAACATAAAAGGTTGGGACCCACGGCTACACCCCCGAATTTACACCCCCACCGGAGCAAAAAACATATTTACACCCCCCGGAAGTGTAAAGGGGATGTAAAAGTGGCTTTACACCCCCGAATTTACACCCCCACTGTAGATGCTCTTAAAGAAATCTATACACACTCAAAAGTCTATACTTCAAATTACACTTCACAATTCAAGAACTCAAAATAGAATCACATGGCACTTCCACTTCGTAAAGAAAGGCTGAAAAAGTTCAAGAGGGAGATTGTACAACAATTCAATTTAAAAATGGAAGAGGAAAGAAAATAAGAGATGGGTAATTCCCATGACTTCAAAATAAGGTATTTACCACCATCACCATCATGGCTTCTTTTCTCATTTTGAGGTGTAGAATGCATGCTGTTGTTGCATTTCTGCCAGGGAGTCCACTTTCCAGTACTCACCAGCCCTCTTCTTCTCATTACCAAGACCCCATTTCTCCTCTTCTCTCTTGTATTCAGCCCCACCACCATCCAAGTTTGAGATAGAAACTTTTCTCCATTTGCACCACATCCTTAACATGATATAAAGCATCACCAAGCAAATTACTGTGGATGTCAACACAATGGCCACTGTAATGCCAGTTACTGCAGCATCAGAAAGGTGCTTTTTCCTCTGCCCTTGAGATTCCAGACATTTTGCTAGTGGTGGGCCGCAAAGCTTGTCATTTCTCAAGAAGGAGCTTGGTGGAAATCCTGAAAAAGTTGATGGAATTTGGCCCTGGAGATGATTATTTGACAGGTTTAGCATGTGCAGGCTGGTCAGCTTTCCAAGTGAAACAGGAACTTCTCCTTGGAGTTGATTGGAAGATAGGTTCAACCTCTCCAACTTCATTAGATTGCCAAGAGATAATGGAATTTCACCAGAGAATAAGTTTTGGCTGAGATCCAGGATGACTTGTAACTCAGTGAGCTCTCCTAGTTCAAATGGTATCAAACCTGTCAAGAAGTTCTCTGAGAGCCTCAGTTCATAGAGCTTCTTGCACTGCCTGATCGTTGATGGAATAGAACCCGAAAAATTATTTCTCTGAAGATTAAGAACATTAAGAGATGTGAGATTTCCTATCTCCTCTGGGATCATACTCGAGAGACTGTTGCCATGCAGAGAAAGCTTCAGTAAGTTTGAACAGTTACCAAGTTCTGCAGGTACTGTTCCATGGAAGTTGTTAGATGAGAAGTCTAGCTCTCCTAGTTCTTGTAAGCTTCCTAACCATGGAGGTATTGTTCCTCTGAATTGGTTATTACTTAGTAAAAGGTGCTCAACTCTCTTACATGAGGACAATTGAGGTGGCACTTCTCCTGTGAGATTGTTGTAGGATAAGTCAAGAAAGTTGAGGTGTGTGAGTTGGCCAAACTCAGAAGGGATGGTGCCAGTGAGGTGATTGTGTGCAAGACGGAGACGGCTTAAATTTCTACACATGGATAGTCTAGAAGGAATGGAACCTGAAAAGCTATTGTTTGTTAAGTCTACAGCAGTAAGAGAATTCGAACCGGAGAGAGGAAAGATGGTTCCACTGAACCGATTGTGAGAAAAGTTTATGATCTTGACGTTTTTTAGAAGAAAAAGTGATGAGGGAAGAGGGCCTTCAAAGGAGTTGTTGTAAAGGGTGATGGTGCTTAGTTGTGAAATGAATCTGAATGTGGGTGGCAATGTTCCAGTGAGCTTGTTATCAGCCAAGGCCAATAGCTGAAGACTTCTGCAGTAACCTAAGCTTGGTGGAATAGGACCTGACAAGCCATTCTGTCTCAGTTGGAGCAAAACTAGATTCTTAAGATTTCCAATTGTTGCAGGGATGGGCCCTGTGAAATGGTTCCCAAAGAAATCAATTCCTGTTAAGTCTGAGCAGTTGGTTAGCTCTCTTGGTATGGATCCTGACATCTGGTTATCATACAGGTAAATGGTTTTCAACCTTTGTAGCTTTCCAATCTCCACTGGAATTCCACCTGTGATCATGTTGCCAAACAGATACAGATTTTCCAAGTAACTCATGTTTCCAATTTCAGGAGGTAGAGTTCCAGTAAAGCTGTTGTTATTGAGGACAAGATCAGTGAGATTCTCTAGTTTGTCAAGAGCAGCTGGTAGCTCTCCTCCAAAGCTGTTATCTGAAAGGTCCAACTGCTGGAGTGAGGAACAGCTCAGTATTACTAAAGGAAATCTTCCGGTGAGTTTGTTTCGAGCCAGAAGAAGTTGTCGAAGGTTTGAATTTCTGAGGCAGAAGTTGCTTGGAATGCTACCTGTCAAGGCATTATCAGACAAAACCAGAGCTTCAAGATTCTTCAGTTGGGTGCTGAGAAGGTGTAAGCTTCCTGAGAGGTTGTTTTGAGACAAGTCAAGCATCTCAAGCTGAACCAACTGGTTAAGCTCTGAAGGAATATCGCCGTTCAATCTGTTCCCTAGAAAATTCAAGTACTTCAAATTGGTGAGTTGACTTAACACAACAGGAATTGATCCAGAAAGGCTGTTGTTGGCCAGGTTCAGAATTTGCAGTAACTTAAGCGATCCTATCGAAGAAGGGATATCTCCTTCAAGCATGTTGTTTGATGCTGCAAAGTTCTGAAGCTCTTCACAGCCATGAATCTCTTCTGGTATGAGGCCACTGAGACTATTGTTCTGCAAATCAAGAGATATCAGGTGCTTCAAATTGCCAATATCAACTGGAATGCTTCCATTTAATTGGCAATAGGCAAGACCCAACACTCTCAACTCAGTCAAGTTGCCAATGCTTGGTGGAATTGCACCTGATAACAAGTTATCTCCTATCCTAAGAACTTGCAAGTTCTTCAAAAGGCCTACTTCTGGAGGAATCTCACCGGAGAGAAAGTTCGAATAGAGGAGAAGTGTTTCGAGATTTTGAAGCTGTCGCAACTCAGGAGGAAGTGGACCAGTGAGGGAATTCGAAGACAAATCGAGTGTTTCGATTGAAGTGAGTTGCCAAAGCTCAAGTGGGATAGAACCAGATAGTCCTGATCCAGATAGGTTCAGACCAACAATATGCATCTGATCATCTGAACATGAAAGGCCATTCCAACTGCATTTATGAGCTCTTGGAGACCAGTTGTCAAGAACTCCTGCTGGATCAACCAGTTCTGATTTGATTCTCAGAAGTGAGATGGAATCTCTCAAGCTATCTCCAAGAGCAACAGCAAGAATAGCATGAAGTATTGCAAAGAACAGCATGAAATGAGACATATCAATGCTATGACTAAGATTAAGTTCAGACCAAATTATCAGATACTGATTCTGAAGATTTAGTATTGCTTCTCAGAAATGCCATGCAGAAAGAAAGGCAAGGCAAGAAAGAGTGAGACAAATAGCAAGAAGAGATGGAATAAGAATTCAAGGAGGAGATTTGATTAAGAGGTAAGATAAGTTTAAAACTATGGTGGGATAATGGATGCTTGGAGTTTAAATAGTCTTCTGAAGTAGGCCTACCTAATCAGTTTGCAAAGAAAGTTGATAATAACAATCCACAAAAGTAATTAAGCTTTAACCACAAGTCTTCTTTTTAAGGTAGCCATCTCTTTTTACCTTTTTTCTCAATTCTGCTAAAAGATACGATGCTTCTCTCCTTTTTTTCTTCTCAAGGTGTGTATGGAATGCTGAAACATGTTTTAGAATCTTATGGGGGTGGGGAAGTGCATGGAGATAAGGATGGTGCAAGCATGGCTAAAACGAAAACAAAAGGTTAAGAGGAAAAGCATTCCACTTGCACCTAATAGTAAATTGAAGAAGTGGACCACACTCTAGGCTATTAGAAATTAAATTTAGGGTGGCCCTCTTCAATATAAAAAAACCATCCATATCACAGTTATTCCAAAAAAATTGTGACTTTATCATAGATTTAGTCAATTTAACTTCTAGGATTGTCAGTCCACAAGATAGGTATAAATCCATTATTCTGTTGAAACCATAGAATGCAGCACAGGGGCATGAAAAAATTGATAGATTCATGCATCATCTGCTGTCAGCTTGCATCAAAGTTTTCATGTTTAAGTTTGAAGTTTTTATCTTTTTTCTTTTTTTCTTCGATTAAACAAAGAACGGAAAGCAAGACTTGAAAACTCTTATCGTGAATGTGCAGTAAAGTGTTTTCTATCACTGAATGCCTATGTATGTAAAGAGTGTACTGCATTAACATTAGTATCTACTTTCTAGCCCTTGACAATTTTCTCATAATTAGAAGTTTTCTAATCTGTATTAATGAGTCGAAAGTTTCAACCATGAGATATGTTCTAATGTAACCTAAACCCACCAAATACCAAATTAAATACAGGAAGAAAACATGAGAACCAAAACAACCCCATTTGATTGATCAATTTGACACAAGTGACCACTTAACCAATCATGTTGAAACACGCAATAGGGCCAAAGACCATGTGAGGTTTGGTGTAATAAGATCAAAAAATGCTGCGTTGGCCGAAATTAGGTCTAATAAGATGGAGAGAGAATATTGTCTCAATACATATATTGAAGGGATTCTCATGCCACTAGTGAACCCAAAAAGAAGAAGACAAATTAGGTTGCTTCAAACTTGAGTTTCTAAATTTTTGATTGAGAAGTCTAATTGCTTACCTATCTATCAGCAATAGCTTTATATCCTTCACTTCACCTTTGCTTTGTTTCTCAGGATCAGGAAGAGGCAACTAATATGGATGAAAAATTGACAATGGTTTGGCCCACTAAAATGCTTGACTAAAAATAGAAAATATTATGGTGACCCAAATGTTTATACATGAGGTTCGAACTTGAGATCATTGGTCTGCAAGTCAATGTCATTTTGCGCTATGCTAAACCTCGTTAGCTTATTTTTAGTAATATTTAGAGAAGAGAATTAGAACTTGCCCTCTTTTTAAAGTGGAGGTATGATTATCAATAAGACCAAGTGTTTGTACATTCAACATGTCGTGGTACTAGGTCAGCAACATATTCATGGCTGCAAATCTACATGCTCAAGATATGCTCATATATTTTCCTTTCCATATTGCAGCTGAATTCGATTTGTCAAACACCCACTTAATATTCTTTTTGGAGTTTTCTCTCTGACTGTACAAAGTACATGCCACCCTTAAGTCTAATCTGAGTTTTAAATCTTTGATCAGAAATAAGAGAAAGAATGTTTCACCAAACCAGAAAGACAATTGAGTTTATATTATCAGGTGACTGAGAGACAAAGGAGAAGGTACATCATTGAAGTGATCAAAGTAAGAATTATATCAATTATAAGAACACATTTAACTAAGAAAAAGTTGGCAAAAATGTGCACTTTTAAGCAAAAGGCATTTTAAATATATTAATACGAAAACATAACATATATCAAATTGTCAATAATAAATCCATGAGAATTTTTGATGACCTATAATACTAATGCGTCGCTTATCTTGTGCATAAAATAGTATTTCTTGTGAAGAAAACAAGCATTTATTTCCAAACAAGATATGAAAATGTTGATGTTCCTTTTATTTTAATGAAATACCTTTTACTGGTCTAGTCAAGGATTATCTGTCCAAACCAGTTATTGTTCAGTAGTTTATATCAGTTAGGGTTGACTTTATTATCTTAATCTTCAGGGAAATGTTGACTTTGGCCTGCTTTTTGTTTATGATTTTGAAAAGATTTGGTGACCAACTCTATTTGTACAGGCACTTCAAAGACGGGCCACTAAAGAATGCCAGAAAGGAAGTTGTTATTGTAATTCTAAAAAAAACATCTTACATTCTTCTTATATATATAAACGCGCTTTTAAGAGTATATAATGACTTTTTTTAAGTGCCAATAAACAATTTTCTATCGAAAGCGAAAAAAATAAAAACTTCGATTAATTCTCTAAAGAATATCAGAGAAGAGATCGGGGCTATATTGTTGAGTGCAAGAAGGTAAAACTTGGATTGCTGGGATTTCATTAGATGTGACAAATAAAATTCCATTTGTTTATTTGTTTTTTTGCAGCTGGCTTTGTTTATGTAGTTTGTTGTTTCTAATTGTCCTGCCTACTGGTTGGGACTTTCCCTGTGCTTTGTTCTTGTTTCTGGGGGTTTGTCCTCCGTTAATGAAATATCATTTTTGACCAATAATAATAATAATAATAATAATAATAATAATAATAATAATAATAATGGGTGGATGAGACGAATTTTTTGTTGAGAGATCATATAAATCGAACAGTGATGTGATAAAATTCAATTGTGAATAAACCCCTTCTAAGAGATCATATAAGCTTGCAACAGAGATCACTATCAAATTCTAAACCAATATGATTTAATGAAGAGAAATTGATTCAAGACCCTAGGGCTTGGTACAATCCAGGCTCTATGTACAACAAAAATGGAGTGCAAGGAATCAAATGGAAATATAAGTACCAAAATTCTCACCAACTTCGCTCTCTCTTGCAGTTTGAGGTTCTCCTTTACAAAATCGTGCAACTACCCTCTAACTTGCTTAAGACTAATGCTTCCATGGCCATTTGCTGCCAAACTCCCACCCAAGCAGAACAAAACTATTAAAAAAGGAAATTGGACCCAAGAAGACCGATTGTATCGTTTCTGAAATATGTGATCCTTATATGATATTGATACTTCACTGTGCAGTGACGGTGGTAGAAGAGAAGAACCTCATTAGGAAACTTGAGAGAGACCAAATGCAGATGACACCAAGACATTGAAGGACATTCAAAAGTGTTCCCAAAGAGCTGTTTATTGCCAAATTGTGTGAGGTTGTCTCAGCTCCTCTGACTGTAAACGACAGAGCAGTCACCAGTTGTGCTGCTCTATTCAGCTGATGCAATCTATAAACCTGTCAAGCACAGTGAACATAAACTGTTTGATTCACAGGCCTGCTCATGTACACAACCATAAATCAAATATGGGAGGCAGTTCATATCATTTCATAGTTTTCAAACACAGTTTAAGGTGAGTGGTTGATGCCCAAATACATATAACCTATGTAGACAGGCTGGAATTTTAAGAACTATCACCCGATAGGATCAAATTTTAATTTTCGCAATTTCCATAACCAAAAACTGAAAGAATAGATTGGTCTTACTTGAAAGATGACTGGGATAACAGGCCATGAAGGTGACTTCTTATATCTTGCATACTGCTCAAATGCAAATTGGACCACTATACCAACCAGATATGGAGCAAGAGTAGCAGAAGCTGCAGGGCCAGTCCACGGCCAGACATAACCCATAGTCACCATAGGAATTATAAGACTAAGCACCAAAGCAGCAACAGATGAGATCCGCTGTCCTAATTGAGGGGTGAGGGTTCTGTTACTGGGGACAATCAATTCTGGTTCAGTTGGCCTCCTTAAATGGTCAATCAGAAGAAGGAACACCGCAACACCACTGTAGAAGATAGCTTCCGTAAAGAACAAGATGAGGAAATCTGAGGAAGAAAAGATTATGGTTTAGACAAGAGAAAGGTGTATTTCCTAAGCAAACAGAACTAATGAGTTTTTAAAGATAAATAGAATGTATTTTTAAACATGAAATCAGCCAAATGTTTTGGTATTCTAATAGCTTTTAAGAACAGGCCAACATTTTTCAAATTGCCAACACTCATTTAGTTCCCAAGAGTTGAACCATCAGCAAACTGCTTTTCCAATCCACTGAACCACATCTCATGTTACTTCTTAGAACTTCATGTCATTATTCAATATTTTCATTCATGTTCCCATGATTATTGCCCTTCCCTTATAGACATTTCTCATCCTTATGCTTTCATTTTCCATCTATATCATATCAATGTTAAGATTTTCTAATCTACTTGCTAGAAGTAACACAAATATGAGGAACAGGAAAGTTGTCTTGTTATCTTGAGATTGTCTCCTAACATATATCTATATACACCTTTGCCAATAACAATTTAGTGTCACTTGCCCATCATTCAATTGAGTCAGCCACATAAACTTTCATCATGGTGAATTCACACTAAAATAGACTCCATTGAAAACCCCCAGGATAGTCTTACCCAAAATCAAATGCAACTTGCAGCATAGAGAAAGTGATACCCAGGAAGGTGTATGCATATATATATGTTAGGAGACAAAATCTCAAGATCAGGGCAACTTTCCTGTTCCTCCAATTCTATGCAGATACTGTGATTATAATTGTACACAAAAAACATGTGGCAACAAATATCTGGACTTGAAAAACATAAAATCACCGCAAAAAATATGCTTCCTTACCTGTCAACAAAGAATCCTCAAATACAGTTGATAGGATTTTTCGCAGATAAAGTGAGGGGAAAATGAAAGACGCAAGAAGAACAGCTGGACCAATGAACCATAAGAGGTTGTTTTGGTTCCTTTCTGGATTATTTGTAGGAACTTCTTCTTCTCTTTTATATGGGCGGTTATAGAATGAGATCAAACCCGGTTTTCCATCAGTCCCATCAAAATGGAAGTATGAACCGCTAGCTGGAAATATATCTTCGGAATCAGGACGGTGGTTCTCTTGCTCTGCAGCATCTGGTTTTATCTCACTATATTGTGACTGGTCTTCAGAAACAGCGAAGAGAACACTCTGACTCTTTGGGATTCTGTCGCTTGACTTCTGTACTCGCTGTATGAATATGCATGACTTACCTACTCAAAGAAGCAGAAGAAATAGATAAAGCATATTTAGAGCAGTACGAACCAATCTCACACTTTTCAAAGTAATGTAATTACTGTTCATAAATGGTTTGGCAATAAAGTTAATAAAAGTAAAATTAGAAGAAGTATCTACAATCAAATAAAGTCCATAGGCTCCCTTCTACAATTATACTATGATTCGAACAGCATGCTCAGTACCTCAGGGAAAAATCAAACTTTATGCTGACTATATTGATCCGTAAAGTAGAATTTCAAGACTTTACTAATTATAGAACAAATATGAAAGCTACCTTTAGCATATCTTAGCTGCTGAGCATCATGTTTTTGACTGCAGTACGGTGGTCGTGATAAGCTCAACTGTACGTGAAAGGAAATAAATTATATAAACCAAAGACTTGATAGAACTCTTCTACAAGGAAGCTGTCTTTTGATACTTTTCATATTAGAGTTGCATGAGACAACTAGAAGTGAAATTTATAAAATAATAATAATAATGATAAAAAAAATCCTCAAGAGTAAAGAATTTGGGTATTTATTTCAGCTTAGAAATATGACTCTAATCAGTCAATAATGGTAAAATCCACTGCACAGGGTGCATTTCTAATCTACATGACTGTACATGACTCCTAGAAGCTTAAGCTCAGTAGTGGTAACATAAAGTAAAAAATATGCTTCATGCGTGCAAGATAACCTAATAAAGGCTATGAACTAATACTCGGATATGACATAATGCCGCAAGATCCTTCTAGCTTCTCACAAAGTCATGCCTAAGCGAAAATTTTGAATACTAAGAAGAATAGTGCAACCAAAATCTGTCCCAAAATATAATCTTTAGCATCAAAATAAATTCTTTCTTTCATCCAATAGCTTAAATAACTTATATCAGCACACTACGAGGGAATCTTAGTAATGATATCAAATTTTGTCTCTTCTTCTTTTTTTGTTGAAACTGATGTTTGTAGAATCAATCTCACCTGGCAATTCCAAACCTTTTATCTATCAGAAGCAACCACAGCACACATTCAAACAACATATGAAACATTAAAAAATAATAAAAATTTGGGAATACGAAGAACATTTTCTGAGTAACCAAATGGGACAATCACGCACCTGGGAACCTCTTCTCGTTTGGCAATGGGAAACAAGAGAAGTTGCCAAACAGGAAAACGAAGAACCAAATTTAAGCGCCATATCCGAAAGCAATAGCAAGCCCAGACTGTTTTCCGAGAAAAATAAGGAAAGGGTGAGAAAGTGGAGGAATTCGGAGATACTGAGGAGTGGGCTTTTGGAGTTATTCAAGGAACAATGAAAAGAAAGAGAGCGGCTTCTTTTGTGTCTATTCGGTGGGGTGAAGCGGGTGACTATATTTTGGACAAAATCCTATTCCTACGTTGTCTGTTTATTTATGCGTAAATTGTGTTTTTATTTCCTTATTCTGTTTCTCATGTGATATCTCCCTTTATCTTATTTTCTTTTCTTTTTCTTTTATTTTCTATTTTTTTCACAATCTTCGTTCATGTTGTTACAATCTCTTTAATGATATCAACCATGGTCTCAAACAACAGCTAGGCAAAAAGAAAATAATAAGTAAAACAACATCCAAACCAGATAAGTGACTTGCTACAAGAGTTGAAAATGCTTTCTCATTATGGAACCTCAAAAAACATTCGCGGCAGCTGAATACAATACATAAACAAAATAACAGGGAACTCATCCAAAAATAAGAATGCTGCCTCATAAAAATTACAGAAACCGGACAAATCCGCTTGTCATGATCCTCGACTAGCTAGATATCAAGAAGAAACCCGATCTAAAATGGGGTTGGCTGGCTCCATGAAAGAAACTAACTTTTAAACCATCTCTGGAGCAACTCAAATTTCAGCCACTACTCTCACAGAAGAGATTCAACGGATACATCTAGATGAGATTAGCCCTCTTTAAGAATCTGATTGTTCTGCAATAATATGGCCATATTGATTCTATAAAATCAAGGTACTTCTCCACTATTAACTCTTGCAATCCTTTCAGCTTTCTTCTGGATAGTTTCTTGTAGTCTAAATTCTTAATGTTCAGTACAGGTTGCCAGAAAAGAGCCCGTATGTCCTCTTTAAGCTTCCCTTGTGCAATGTATCTATAGGCCACCATGTAGTAAGTGGGTAAGTTCTTGATTACTTGAACAGTCTGCTTGAAGCTGAAAACATAGAGTGCACACAACCACTGAAGCATCTTGATGTAGAGAGCTACAATGAGGGGTCCCAAAACCCACAAAGGAGTCAACTCCTTTGAAACTTCAGCCCCATAAATAATATTAACTGCCAGGTACCCGGGGATGCTGCAGATTAAGTGAACAATCAAGATCAACAATAACAATGTGCAGAATTATCAAGCTGTAACTTTTGCAATTTAATATAATGGTGTAGGATAAAAGAAAAACAAATCCAAGAAATGTTTCACATTTAACTGCATAAAATGTTTGGAAATTATTGAACAGACAAATCCAGCAGTTGGAATACACACACAGAACCTATGGATAAATTCATGCAAATAGAAGAATCATGGATGTGAATGAGAGAGCGAGAGAGCATTATACTTACAACATAAGTAAGGGTATCTTTATTGTAGCATTTAGACCCAGAAAATTGGACCAAACCATCCTTAGAATCCCATCTCTTTCCTTGTTTTGAGTATCGTGCTCAGTTTCTGATATCTCCTTTGGAGGCGGTTCCTCCTCCAAAATCCCATCTACTACTTCACAGGATGATTGTGTTCGGAGCATTCTAAGCCATTTCTTAAATAATTTATGAATGACAGGGGAAGAAGCAATGCTCTCATTTGCTTCAGAGGCATAGGAAAGAGGCATATCATTTTCCTGAGGAGATCCTGTTAGGGTATCCTCATTCTCTTTTAGTTTGACAGAATTCTTGGGAAGCTTTGATCCACTTGTTCTACCTCCAGATTTATCATTCTGGGCACTTCCCTTGAAGGCTGAAACTCTCAAAGGTTTGACTTTTGAACCCCGCATGAGAGAAGCCCCTACACTGTGAAACAAGTTCTGAATTTAAATGATCAAGTTATAGAAAAGTGTATTTGGTTAGGGTGTGTGCATATGTGACTCTCAAGAGCACGAGTGGAGGAGTTTCAAGAACATGCAAAGTGGCAGTCACAAAGTTTAGCTGATAGAAGACTACAGAAAAATAAATGGAACAAAGATAACAGACTTAAGAAGGAAAAATTCCCACCTTAAACAAATACTGCGCTTTAACATAATGCAATTGTCTGTCCTCCCAACCATGTGATGTGTTGTTACATACTGCTTCAACTTCAGCCCTTTGCTCCATGACAATGGCCTAGAGGGATATGTCACATAAGAACCCTGAAATGCAAGAAGCAAAAACAATATATTTCAAATTTATTTTAAAGGAAAAACAAACCAAGAAGAAGAACTTCAACAAAAAGCCATGATTTAAATATGAAAATGGTTATTAAACAACTAGAGAGTATTTCAGTAATCTCACAACAATAATTAGTAATTTAAAAGATTTTACTGGTGATGAATTGACAAAAACAAACACAATCCTGAAAATACCATTAAGTACTCAAGATTCAAGAGATAGGTGCGGTAAAACAGAAAACCAGACCTCCAAAGGAACTTCTATATCATACGTTAAACAGATACGATGTAAGATTCCAGTCAAGGTACTCTCAAATTACCTGCATTTGATGGGTCACCAATGCCATCGTCTCCGCCTCAACAACCAAATCATTTACTCAACAGGGCCTAATTTGATAAACAACCAAAAATGAGCACTAACTCTTGCAGCGAGGCAAACAGAAGGAACAATTTAACAGCTACAAACAACCATAAGTTGTTGACAATCAAAATTAAAAATATCAATTCCTCTCGAGCAAACCTACTACAAGAAGTTTTCAAATAGAAGAGAGCAATTGTTCAAATGAAGCAAGAAACAAGATTAAGCATTAGCTTGAAAACTCCTATTCCTTTATCTTTGCCTCGAAATTCCTCAGCTAACACCAAACATAGGACTCCCAAACGTGCTAAAGTACCAAAATTTAAGCTAAACTTCACCGAAACAGCACCGAATACAAAGCTTTAGAGTTTGTAACCTTCCCATTTTCCTCCATTACATAGGAAACCAAACAGCCTAATAATCACAGGCTCACAAAGCAAACCCTAACTAAAACAACGAAATTAAATATACAGAATTGAAAGTGAGAATGAAAGAAAAGTATGAGCAAATTCAAACTAACCTGTCATGAGCTTCCCTTAACGAAAATTAGTAATTTTGGGATAAATATAACGAGGCCTTTATCTTTATCCGTCCCAATTGAATTTCTATAAATAGAGTGTGGATAGAAGAGAGAGAGATAGACAAAGAATAAAGAGGAAGAAGGTCTTCGACTCTTGGAGGTGAATTTAGGGTTTTTATAGGGATTTTTTTATTTTTTATTTTTTCACAGCGGGATGTGGATGATAATGAAGCACGAAAAACCAGAGGGTAAGGTAAAGCCGGAGAGGCAGCGAGGGAGGTAGTTGATAAAATTAAAAGGGAAACGACACCGTTGCCCAGATGTATAATTCGAGCAGCTAACTTCGGACTGGGTCGCTTTCTTTGGACTTGGGCCGTTTAGACTTCCGGGAATCTAGCTCCATGAAATAATATTCCCTTATTAAAATGTGCTAGAGACAGTTAAGCTCACCACTATCAATCACCAATCGCTCTTTGAAGACTATTCTCAACATTTCTTTTCTCTAATCAGACGATCAATATTGTTAAATTCTCAGATAGAATTTCACTTATTAATTAATTTTAAACAACTTTTTAATAACATAACATATTAAGGGCTTGTTTAGGAGTGATTCTACTTAATGATCACTTCTCTATATAATCACATTAGTTTTAAGTGATTTTATGAACAAAAACGCTTAAAATCACTTAAAGTGATTATATAGAGACACATATGGGAGGTGCTTCTCCTTATAAGTAATTTTGACCCTCTTAGAATTACTCCTAAACGAGCCATAAACTATCAACCACAATTAAATAGCGTGTCAAAAATCAATTGCCAAAGTTCTCTTCTGCAGGGGATGAATCAATCCACTATTGCAACTTAGTTGGAGCGTCTCTAAAGCTTGTGCATTGTCCATTAAAAAATGATTATATTCGAAGTGGTAGGAAGCATCTTTACTTTCTGACATTGCGTGATGTGTTTAAGGAAATGACTGACCCTTGATGTTGCGTTCGAAAGTTACATTACAATTTCCGAATTTCGAAAGTGGAGAAGCATTATATTGTGTGGAAAGAAACCGGCGAGGAACATTCAAAATTCAAATGCAATGTCTCCGAGAGCAACAATTTATAAGAAAAACAAGAAAGGAAAGGAACCCCTGATATATTCACATTAAATAATTTTATTTTTGGCCAACAAACAACTGTGAAGATGGATCCTTACTCTACTCGTCAACAAACAAGGTACAAGCCACAATGAAAACCAGTCAACAAGATATCCAGACTAGTTTGATTGAGAATCATAAACTTCCTCTAATTTCATTCCTTCCAGCCGGCTCCATATTTGGAGCCAAGGAATTATGGGTCACTAATACAAAGGCCGGAAGAAAAATGTTGAAAGGGTTCCTTAGGAAACAAAGGCTGACCAAATCACAATGTTATCATATTTGAAATGAAAAAAAAAAACCATAAATACGCCACCTCCAAGCAGCTAACTAATTTAGCACCATCAACTTCGCCATAAGCCCTGCTCGGGGGACAGAAGCCATCAGTTGTCCATTTAACAAATATGAACAGTTGCAAATGAGCAGCCCTACAGCTAGAATACCCAAAAACAGCGCAATCCGCCACTGCCAACAGTGCAAGAGTGGGAAAGAGTGGGTTTCAATCAATAAAAACCTCATCTTCAGAACTTTTCATTTTTCTAGCTACTACTCCATATCTGCATCTACTCGCACAGCACCACTTTGTCGTCCATGGAAGTTTCCCCCACCACGTCGCGGGTGACTTTGGCCTCTTTCCTTGACCCTTCCACCTGCACTATGAGAACCATCTCTAGGTCCCTCGGAGTTGTCAAATTTGGTATTGTTGTTGTACGGCCCAACTGGCTGGTACTCAAAATGCGAACTGTGCCTCGGTCTCTCCCGGTTTGCAGGGGGGTTGTGTTGCCTACTATCATGTCCTGAATAATTCCAATCCCCACGAGATTCTTGACCTCTGCCAAAACGGTTGTTTTGGTTTCCATTTTTGCGGAACCCTGTGTGATAATACTGCTCTTGTCTAGCATCCATACCAGCAGGAGCCAGTTCAACTGGCCTAACAGGACCCAGGTTTGGAGAGTGGGGGCGTCCCCTGATGGCTTTCCTCTCTCTCTTATTCAGTCCTTCCTCTGCATTGTTTCTCTCAGAAATCAATTGATCGTGTCGCTGCTGGGCCACATATTCAGTAGCATCCTTGTCAGGTGTTGGCTGAAGTGGCACCCCACCTCGGGGACTGGTTTCCTTTTTGATAGTCTGACCAACTTCTACTCCAACATTTTGACCACCATTGGCCTTGTTTCCCCGTTGATTATTGGCTGAAAGTGCCTGAGATTTGGGTTGCCAATGAGGCATTGCACGTTCGCCAACAGCTCGATTCTCTTTGGAAGCAGCAGGTATGTCCGTTTGACCCATTTCAGAGACTGATGATTGATTGTTAATTTTGTCAGCAACCCCTCTACTATTTTTCTTTTGATCAAGATCATGATGATTTCCCATGGCTTTGTGTCCCTTGAATGGATGTTGTTTTCCTCTTCCTTTTACTCCCTGGTCTTTTGCAATTGATTCAGAGACTGGTGCAACATCAGGTTCGTTGGGCATGTTCCATCCATCAGAATAACCATCAGAACTCTTTGGTTGCTCTACCACTGAGTCAACATCAGGCTTCTGGGGTTGATGATGCTGGATTGATTTTTTATCACTCTGACCAACATTTGAAGTATATGATGGTCCATCTTGCAAACCTTGAGTGGTGGTTGATTCTGTTGACCCCCGTTGCCGCCATGATCCATGTGCCTTTCCGTGCTTAGTCTGTCTACTACTCCCATTCCAGGAATCTATGGGAATCCCCACTTTTCCAACAGTTATGGTAGTAGGTTGAGAACTTTCGGCACCTTGAGAAGCAGAATCTGCTCTCTCAATGGTCTCATTTACTGCAGTCTGATTGATTAAAGAAGTCACTGGTGGTTGAGTGCTTCCTTGATGCGCCATCTCTTTAGCTACAGGTTTTGGAACATATCTCTCCATTTCTGCCCTCTTATTTTTTGAGTTACTTTGCACTTTATGGTCGGTCTTTACAGCATTAACAGCCTCAACTTCATTTTTGCGGATAGCTTCATCATTTACATCAGCTTTGTTCTGTGACCGCACAGGTGCCCAGACGACAGCATCAGTGCTGTGAAACTTTTCAGAGTGCTTAATAGCTGGTGCATTCCTCAACCCACGCCGAGGATGCTGAGATTTCCACTGGCTATTTACTCTACCTTGAGATTCATCATTTGACAGAGACGAGTGTTGCTCCGAAGACTGGTGAGCATCTCTAGGAATGGTCTGCAAATGAACTGAGTTAGGATCAGCCTCCAACTCAGATAACTTTGGCCTTCCACTCTCAAAAGTGGCATTTGCAATGTTTGTTTCTTTTGATACAGATGATGGTAGAGCAGCCACTATTGATGTATTCTCTGTTTTGTGCTTATTCTTGCCATTTCGGTTATTTTTCTTTCTTGGATAAGAAGATGACTCAAGTGTGGCACGGGGATTCGCAGTCAGGCTTGACTCACTACTCAAGGCTGTTTCACTTGCTATAACTCCAAGAGATGAGGAAACATTAACCACTGTATCTGTCTGACCCTCAGCTGTACTCATGGAAGTAAACTTTCCAGTAGACTTCTTTTCTAACTGATTGTTCTGCCTCTGTTTAGGGGCCTGCTTCTGCCTAGAGATATTAAAGTCATGAGCCTGGGGGGCATTGTTGTGATGAAAAACATTAGCAACAATCGCAGATTGATCATGCATCTCAACAGGTTCCTTGTAGGCACTCTTTGGTGTATCTAAAAGTAGCCCACTAGATGGAACAGTTGACTTTTCAACTTTTCCACTGCTGCTCTCATTAATCTGTGCAACAGCATTCAGGTTAGAACCCGAAGCTGACTTTCTACCAGGCACTAATGGTTCACCAGAAGTTTGAGATTCTTCTTGCTTATTCTGGATGGCACCACTTGAGTGACTTTCAAACTTCTCATTTGAACCTTCCACCACTTGAGTATATCTGTTCAACTCTTCCAATGTTGCATGAGCCTTGGCCGTCTGCCCTCTTGTCCGTTCCTCTTCTTCCTCATACTTCTCATTTGAACCCTCCACCACTGGAGTACTTCTGTTCAACTCTTCCAATTTTGCAAACTTCTCATTTGAACCCTCCACCACTTGAGTACGTCTGTTCAACTCTTCCAATTTTGCAAGAGCCTTGGCCCTCTGCCTTCTTGTCCGTTCCTCTTCTTCCTCCAGTAACTGCTTGGTACGTTGCTTGGCAAGCTCCTTCATTTTAGCACGCTGGTGAAGAAAAATGATTTTGACAAACTTCTAAAGCATAAAATCTAACAAGAATATGAATAAAATTTATATTACCTGTGCCTCAGAATCGTTTGGATCTAACAATGGTGTCGCAGATTCCTCCTCATGCCTGCCTTGTGGATTAGATCCAGACTTTTCAGTAGCTTCCATTGTAGCAAGGTGGTCGGGCAGATGAACATTAGGAGTTTCCAAATGTGCACTTGCTACCACGGTTGTTGGTTCTGAGACCAAGGATTTCTTCCACCACCCTTCACCTTCTTGATTATTCAACCTTCCTCTACCACGATGATCTGATCTACTATGCATGCCTTGATTAGATCGCCTGTAGATCAGAAAATTAGCATATTCCGACCATTTAAAATAATATATATTGGCAGTGGAAACCAAAAAATTACCAACCAACCTGGAGATGGAAATTCCACTGCCTGCTGTTTCTTGGTTTTTATCTCCAGCAGAAAAGCCCACTTCATGAGAGGGATTTACTATTTCAGTGGCATGAGATCTTTCAGGATTTACAAAGCTACTGCCACGTTCATTTACTGAATGGTTAGCTTTAGCATTGACTTGGAATCTATTTTTCTGCTCCTCCCTACTGGAAACAGATGCAGTATCATTTCGTCCATCTGAAACTCGTGCCTTTGCATTTAATCCCTCTATTTTTTGAATCAGACTGGAGTCTTTCGCAGCAGCCAGTTGTGGTTGTCCTACCTCCGGTGTGCCAGAGGCTTCAGTTCCCAATTTCTTCACTGAAATGACATCAGCTGCCTTTATATTTCCCAAACTTTCAGGAGCTACTTTCATAGGAACAGAACAAGCTCCTCGGTTGTCAAAATTCTGTGAGGCAGTTTCTTCACCAAGCACTTTCCTTTGATCCCTCTCTCCCTCCTTTCTGTGATCTGATCTCCAATCATTCTCCGATGCCAACGTTCTTGGTTGGTCCTCCCTCTCAAGACATGATGCATGAGATAAGACAGCACCCTCATTCCTTTGTTCCTCATTTCTTCTATCCCAACTGTCATGCTGCTTCAGAAGAACTTTGTAAGGTCCACGAGACTCATGCGGATGACCAGATTCTAATTGCTCCGACATCACTGCCTGGTTAGTAGGGCCATATCCACTGGGTCTGCCATGAGAATTGCCAGGCTCATGAGCACTTTGGCTAGGGTACCTATTATAAACAGGGGGGCCAGCTGCCATTCCCACAAACGGCACATCACGTTCATTTGGATTGCAGTAGCCCATTGGAGAAGGGTAATAGCCCTCATAGGGTACTGGACCAGGGTAAAAGCCAGGTCGAATTGGCATACCAGGGCGAATATAAGCATCTTGCATATGAGCTCTGTACATATCTCCATTTTTAGGATGGTGTCCTCTTGGTCCTGCTCCAGGTGGAGGAACAGGCTGTGCGTTGGCTAGAGCAGCAGGTGGAATCTGTGGAGGATAATATGGAAATGGCTCCATTGGAAAGCCACCAGGAGGGACCGGAGTTCCATAGGGAGCAGCCCCTGGGGGTCCTCTATACCAAACACCACCTTGTGGATTAGTTACTGGACCACCATGCCATCCATCATAATGTTGGGGAGGTACGTTAGCACTAGGGTAAGGATGGGGATTACCCTGCCACTTCTCCATACCAGGTCTACCTCCATCTCCGCTGTATGAGGGATTTTCTCTTTTAAATGAATTAGCAGTTCCACTCTTGACATGTGCATTTGCAGAAACATCACCTGAATATGAAAAACAAGCACATACTTACATACATGAAAGAATGAGAAACCGAAGCCATTAACCAATGTAGGGAATGAGGTTGCAACATTCTCATAAACACACAAGAATTCAGCACATGTGTACGAACCAACTAGAGAAGTCCCAGTCGTCTCTTTTGCCACTCTGTCACCAGAAGATGACCCAGGACGACAGTAAGAACTGTGATCTGACATAAATGATTGATCAAGCAATCAGTAAACTGAAATGGAGCATCAAATTTTCTACAAAAAGATACTTGCCCCATAAGGAAAAAAAAATGCACCAGCATGGATACTTGTTAATGCCATCATATCCTTTAAAACAGCTGCTTGAAAGTATAAGGAAACACATACTCCAGAACTCAAGAAAATGTGCAGAATCTTCTTTTTCACTTTTTCTTGTTTTTCTTTTTTGTTTTGGCAAAAACGAAATGTCTTTTAGCACTTGAAACAATAAAAATCGGCAGCCACTCTGGATGTGCTGCTCCAAGTTTGAAAAAACAAACAAATAATAAACAAATACCAGTACACAAACATGGTATTTTCAAAGATTGATGCTAGGGGTAAAAAAATTTATCAATATTTCTTAATAAATGGCATGGCAGTTCACATGGCAGTCCCACATCAATTGATGAAAATCCACTGGCACTGCCAAGAACATGGTCAGTGAGGTAGTGGAATGCGTGTGGCATGCCATCTCAACCACCACGTGAATTTTTAAAAAGCATTTATAAAAAATCTAAGTAGAAATAACGTCTTCCAATATTAAATTATACAGTAAATGGATATAGGCACAAAACCTTGTGACTTGGCATTATTTCCAGGATTATCTTTTTCTGAACCAAGTGTCGGAAAATCTCCAGAAGAAAGCGAAAACCCATCATTCTTCGCTGACAAGACTCCCTGCATGTGTAACAGTAAATAACCAAGATAGATCTTCAGATAAGTACTGGACAGACTGCAACAAAGTAAACATAGCAGAGGTGTTGTTCAACTACCTTGGGCTCTCCTGGGATTGGAAAGGGTCAAACTTATGGGGTGAATTAAGTTTGTAATTAATTCTGAATGTTATGCTGTTCTTTAATTTAAATTACTATTTGTAGATTAAATAATCAATTAACTAATGATTTTCTGTCACTTTAATGTTTAAGCTTTAAAGTCATACATAATATTGGTGAGAATGGTATTCACCAAATATGTCATGAGTTTTATCATTTGTGCATTATTCTATGGAGTTTATTAGTACCACTCTTGACTGTTCAGAGCCAACAGGGAGAGACCCTCCAAAGCCTGCAGCCCGGGGGTTGCTGAAAGGCGTAATTGATGCATTATTGACTGGTTTACCATTTTCTGGTGGTTCATTCAGAATTTTATTTTTAAACGACTTTCCGTTTCTTTTTACCAAAATTTATATCGGTATTGATATTTCTGTTGAAATTTCCACTGATCCTTCAACATTTTCATACCTGAGCAAATGTGTGATTCAATTATAAAGATGTCAATTGATCCATCTAACCCTAAATGAGAGATTCCCATGGTGAACTCTCTCTTTGTATCAACTCAGGTTGGAATCTTTATTAACAAAGTAATTATTGGTAGAACACATATTCAAACACTAAGGCTATGACAGAAAGATCATACCAACTTTTCAGCGGTCCCAGGAGCACTCCATGCCACTGGATGTTCAGAGTGTTCAGCAAATCTTGACAAATGTGAACTACCAGGTCTTGTCTCTGCACTGCGAGGACGCAATGAGGTCAGTGATGTTTGATTTGATGTCAATGCCCCAGAAGCCGATGACGGCCTAGAACTCAGACCCCATGCATTAGAAGAAGGTTCATGCGCTTTCTCACTACCAGCAGTAGATGGTCGAGTGCCACTTCCAGATGAAAGATGGCCACTGAGATGGCTCGGTGAAGTGCCACCGTCAGCTTTTGGAGACAGTGATGGGGAACCCCATGCATTTGATGCAGAAGATGATCTACTGCCCCAACCTAGGGTGCCCCTGCAAGTATTAAATTCAAAAACACCTAAGTGTTATTCTCCGGTGATAAACTAGTAGCATTGAAATATCATACACTGATCCCAATAGAAATTAAATTGGAAGAGAGAGAGAGAGAGAGAGTACTCACTTGGGAACAATTTCCACATTTGGGTCCCTACCATGATTTTCTAACCTTAAACAGCCAAGCAAGGTAAGGAATTTTAGGTGACAAACAAAGGAGCACAGTAAATTGACATAAGGATAATTCAGCAGGAAGCAAATACCTCTGACTGGGCAAGTTTACAGGTTTTGGAACTTTCCCTAAAACAGTCATGGGACCTCTTCTGGAAGAAGAATTCAACCTGTAACAGAATCAACAGAATTACATTACAACCTAAAGATGTTGATATCTATATGATTGTCTGTCTCTGTATGCAATATTTCGATCTCAATTTTGAAATAATAATAATACTTGTTGTGGAAGTGTAATTTTGCTTACTTTAAATCTTCCCCACCAACACAATTTACATATAATTAGTTTTTTCCTAGGACATGCATCCCAATGTTTTCTTAACAATTTCCCATTGTCTATTCCAAAAGAAAGAAAAAACAAACAATAATCCTCATTTTCTATGAAACATTGTGAATGTGGCCAGATTAACATAAGAAGTCACAATAATATTCATACCTCCTGTCCCCCAACAACATACTGGACGTCATGTTTCAATCGTTGCCACAAGGTCATTCAAGCAAATTTACCAAAGCCTGGAAAAATAGGAGAATTTAAACTTCCACAAGTGTGATGATGCAGTCAATGAACCAATAAACCACAGTTTTAACAAGGTTATCAAATGACATAGTACACAACAAACTTTTCATATCTTCAACAAAAGTAAGATTCATGTAACATGCTTGTACAAAAAAATTATTTTACTTGCAGCGCCACAGTGCCATACAGTTATTGATTACAACTACATACCAAAATGTTATCACATAGCTATTGCAGGTGAATGTGTATCATCCAGTTTTTAGCATTCCTCCATGCTATTAATTTCCTATCATACAAAATACTAAAAATTGTCTCATAGAACCTTTTCCTTTGATTTTATGGGTGTGGACCAAACAGAGCACATAGACACACTTTTTAACTTCATCCTTCTTCCATCAACCTCCCCTTATGCATAATCAAGCCCATGTCACAAAATTAGTTACTCTTGCATACTCTCTTTCCCCATTTTATGATAAAGAACTACTACGCTTGAGCATTTTTATAGCAATGATCGCTAAACTAAACAGTCTAAACTTATCCCAGTTTTCAATCCCAGAAGAACTACTACACCTTTAAAGGGAAAAACCCGGTTTTCGGCAACCAAAAAAAAAAAAAAAGCATCCCTGATTTCAGAAACCTATGCACTGTTTCGTCCTTTGATAGGACAAACAATGGGCCAATACTATATTCAAAATCTATACAACAATAATAATATACGAAAAATCCTTCATTTCCAAATGAAACCCATCATAAGCATAGACCCAAAAAATTGCATAACTACATGTATGTATATAACACCAA
The DNA here is from genome assembly GCA_018703695.1 of Prunus fruticosa. NCBI lineage: Eukaryota > Viridiplantae > Streptophyta > Magnoliopsida > Rosales > Rosaceae > Prunus > Prunus fruticosa. The sequence continues at coordinate 26,467,241 of CM031921.1, read as the reverse complement.
AGCACAAAATGCCACCAAAAGAATGCGTTCGCTTGGTTGCCAATAAAGCATATGAGAATATGAACATCGCAGAACATATTTAGCGCATAAATGACTGTTGCAAAAACAAATTCTTATTTATTTCTTCCTCGTGCAGTTTATATATATATATATATATATATATATATATATATATATTTATTTTCCTTCTCTTTCTCGGGAAACAAACAGGCTAAATTAGCATAACAATTCCGCAAAAATTAAAACGATATTAACTTGCCTGGTATAAGAATAGGTTTTAAGGGGTTCGTGGAAACCCTAGGGAAGTTGATATGGGTTTTGGAAGATATAGAGGGAGAGAATAAACGATTGAAACGCGGCGTATAGGGCTTGGGGAGATCGAGAGGGCGGTTCAGAGAAACAGAGATCTTTGTGAGTTGAAAACGAAGGTTTTGAGTGTGATTGGTTTCAGATCAGAGAAGAAGAAAATAGGGAGACACAGAAGAGAGAGATGGAGGGAGTCCGAGGAGGAATTCGAGAGGATGTACGAGTTGCAATCCGATATATTAATTCTGGAACTTCTCGCAAAATTAAATTTGAATTTGGGTTTTTTCAGAATTTTTGGATTGTTAAGCGAAAAAAAAAACAAACAAAAAAGAGTTTGGGAATTTTTGGGAACACGGGTTTGCTTTGAAATGGAACTCCCAATCCAAATTGGGCTATAAATTCTTGTTCAGTTTGTGTTTTATCCTTTGGGTTTAAAAGGGCACTGTATTTTCTGTTGTATCAGGTGATGCTATGGGTAATAATGTAATTTCTGTATTTATGTTAGTGAGATTTAGGTGTAATATCCTTATCCCAATTGCTTTCGTTTGTCGCATGAAGTTAAGGGATCATAAACTTTTCAGATTTTAGTTGCATCCAACGGCCTAAAACAAGTGAGCACGAAGAGTTTTATGTTTTTTTGGTTTAATATCACAAAACATTCCTAAGATTTACGAAACTATCAGATTTACAAAATTTTATAATTTAAAATTCATAAAATGTTGATTTTATAACACAAAAAAACATTAATGATGGAATCTGATAATTTGGAAACCTTATGAACATTTTGTGATATTAAGCCTTTACTTTTTTGATATAAAGTTCTTACAACGTTGAAAAAGAGAAGTATGAAGCATTTAACGTGAAAAATTGACTAATTATCCTAACTTTATTTGCATGTGCATGATTAGTTTAATTTTAGCTCTTATTATCATAAATAATGTTATAATCCGACATGATTAAGAATTGTGGGGTTTTTTTTTGTAAATACCAAGAGGTGTCCCCACACATAAAGAGTGGGATTAATCCTCAATCAGGGTTCAGCTTGTCCCTGACCACTTGAGGTTTTTTTTCCGTCGAAGGATTTTGGGGTTTTTTTCAGTCTAAGGATTTTGAGGTTCGACTCATGATATCCATAATAAAACAACAACGGTCAATGACCAAAGCTAATGCCATTCCATGAAAAATATATATTTTGTACTTTAAATCTCACTATAAATAAGTTGCTACACTCCGACCCTATTTTATTTATTGTTCAATCTGCCAAACTTTCCCTCCTTTAAAACTCCTAACTCCTAATTTAAGAATTTAAGAGGAATTTCATAATATTTGTATAATATTACTATAACTAAATATCCATACTCATAAATTTAAATGGAGCCCTGACCCAATACCTATAGGGCCATCCATAGCTCTCATATGGGCCCAAACCCGCGCAAGTAGTTTGTACAGTTGTACGTTGGGCACAGTTCCTCTTCTTCGGATTCATGTAGATGTAGGGGTGTATTCAATTGAGATTTTAAAAGACTATTTAGAGACAAAAATGTCTAATAGATTTAGACAGAATGTAATGACTTATAAGATTTTATTTATGAATTTTTTATCATCAAGACTTTTTACTTATGTATTTTAAAAGATTTATATCAAGATATATAAGATTTGAAAGGAACATATGGATTTAACGGATTATGAGTTTAAAAAATCCAATGGCTTAGAATATACCACATCAGCTAAATAAGTTTTGGTTTTATGTTTTTGAAACTGACGATGCTAACTGCAATTCTGCTAGTAACCCTTGTCACTAATTACCCCATTATCACGATCATTTACCATTTTGTTTTCAGTTGCAACCAGATTGTCAGAAACATTATCTCCTTTACTAACAGAGTCTTGAGCTGCAACCCCACTGGAGTATATTCCACTTGAGCTAGTGAGCTGAGAATTTGGATCATTCTCTCCTTCCACGACAGAAGGCATGTTATCAGGTAAATTAACATCCCTGGACAATCCCATATTGGTTCCCAGCTGCTGCAGCAAAGCCTCTTTGAGGCATTTCGTCGAACAGATGGTGGGAACCAGCAGAACTTCAACACATCTAACCCTCGCAGACTTTGAATTTGGAAGCATACTCATCACTTGTTCAGTCACTCCACCAGACTCAAATGTGATCAGATAATAGAATACCCAGACTTTGTTGTATACCTCTGAGAGGAATTAAACAAAGCACAACATACTGAATTGGTCTCAAGTATTCCTCTAAGAGCTTGCCCACGCCAGCGTGAGCCATGGTTATGTACCTGGGGATCGCTGGAGAGGGTTGTTTTGTGATATGGATCGATGGGTTTTGGCGGGTCCTTCAACAGAGCCTGGAGTTCATCTTTTCCAGAGATAAAAAAAATCCCACGTGAAAAAACTCATGGGTTAGGGTGGAATTTGAGATAGAGTTTGGTATTTATACATCCCACTAAAAAGTCCCACGCAATTTCACATTTTAAAAAATCCTTTGAAATTAGGAGTTTTTGAATACCATAAGGCTTTTTGTTACTTGTTTAAAGTCTTGATTGAATATCACGTGATTTCCACACCCTCTTTTAAAAATCATAATAATCTTAATTGAATACCACAAGGCTTGTTTATATTATTTAAAAGTCTTAATTGAATACCACAAGACTTTTTTATCCCAAAATAATCTTTTAAAATCTCAATTCAATACACCCTCGTTAGTTCTTCTGAGGCAGCTGAGTAGCGATGAGAAGCTTCTTCCCGCATTTCCAGTCGAACCAGGTAAACTCGCTTTGCTTTTATTTCCTTCACGTGTATCTCTTATTGGGTGGTTGGTTTGATTCAGATCTCTTTGAGTCATTTCCACATAATTTGCCTTTTCCTTCACGTCTCGTATTTGCCTTTTGAAATTGGCCTACTTTTCAATTCCAGATGCAGACATAATGATTTCCATATTAGTTCATTTTAGTTTGTGATGCCTATTTTAAGCTACCCTTTTGCCCATTATTTATTTATTTATTTTTCTGGAGCACAAGGCAATGGCTTTGGGCTAAGCATGGCAGCTGGGTTGCATTCCTATGCCCTGTTTGGTATATAAGATTTTGTAAGGAAAGGAAAATACAAATAAAAGGGAATCAAAAAAAGATCAATCGTTAATTAGATTGTTATTAACCATTATGAGTCATAATTGTACAAGTACTATAATAGCATATGGAGAATGGATTGTTACTGGATGCATAAAAATAGTAATAAATTGTTGGCAAGATGAACCTTTCCTATATATAAGTATATATTTGTGCATTCAATGTTGATCTTGTATGTTTTCCATCTATATATGCTAGTAACTGATTTTTCATACTGAGGTTTTACTACTAAAATCGAAAGCATGGTCTTTTCTGCAGCTTTGGCTATTTCTCATTTGTTTTCATCAACTTAAGATCAGGAACTTTCTATCAATTAGGCCGATTTGGTTAAATGGTTTCTGATTTCAGTTCAAATTTGGCCAAATTGAGTTATTCCTCGACCTTACAGTAGGGAGGGACTGCTAGCAATAAGGAAGTAGGAAGTTGATGGGTGGGTCTAAGGCTGTTATTTGCTTTGGTATCACCTAATTGACTTGTAACATAACATTTAATATATTTCAGGAGTGGGTTTTGAATTTTGAGGGAACTTTGAAGGTGAAGAGAGAGTGAAAGAGCTGTTATTAGAGTCAGTATTTATTCATGTTAGTAATGCCTCTATGGAACCCAAATCTCCTTCAAAACTTAAGCTCTCAATCACGGGATTTGCTCAATACAAGCAGGCGTTGAGAACGAGTTTTATGGTTACAGTTGTAATACTCATATTATTTGGTGCCTATTTTGTGTTTATACCCGGGAAAGGCCATAGTGTATCTAAAGGACCATATTATACGGTGGTTGTTGATTGTGGAAGCACGGGGACCCGAGTAAATGTGTACAAGTGGCTGGCAAGGGATGTAAGTAGTAAGGAATTGCCGATTTTGTTGTATTCTTATCCCAACAATTCAACTGATGGAATTCTTTGGAAAAGTTGTAAGTATCACTGTCTGCAAACTGAGCCTGGTTTGGACAAATCTGTCGGAAACTTATCAGGAGTAAGAGCATCTTTGGAACCATTAATTACATTGGCAGAACATAAGGTTCCTTCAGAAAAACGCAGAGACACTCCCATTTTTGTTCTAGCTACTGCTGGACTAAGGAGATTGGCAATGAAGGATGCTAGGCGGGTATTGAATGACATAGAAGCTGTTGTAAAAGAACATACTTTTTTGTATAAAAAGAGTTGGATACGGGTGTTGAGTGGCCAAGAAGAAGCTTATTATGGTTGGGTGGCTCTAAATTATAAAATGGGTAGCCTTGGGAATCATTCAAGGTCACCGTGGGACTTCTTGACTTAGGAGGTTCATCATTGCAGATTGTCGTGGAAGTTGATGATACAAGAGAAGATGCAAACTTAGTGAGATCAAAATTTGGTTTTGTCGAACATGATGTTTTAGCTTACTCATTGTCGGAATTTGGATTGAATGAAGCATTTGATAGGATGGTTGTTATGCTCAGCCATATGGAACAACTCAAAGAAAATGCTTCTGGTATAGTAGAGATCAGACATCCTTGTCTTCATACTTACATTGTGCAAAACTATACCTGCTATGGTTGCTCCCAGCTAAACGCTCCTGATCAGAAAAATGTGACCAGTCAAGTGCAAGAAACTAAATTTCCTTCTGTGTATCTGGTTGGAGCGCCAAATTGGGAGCAATGCAGAAGACTTGCTAGGGTTGCTGCTATCAATTCAAGCACAGCTGACACAGACCATAGAGCAAGGTCATGTTCTGATAATGGTAAGTATTACATTTGTTCCCCAGTTCAGCAGTTGAATTACAATTTTTTCTTTCAAATATTTTGATGTTTGTTTATGCACTTTGACTCATCCAGTTATAAAAGGTCTTGTCTTTGTCGAAGATCACATACTTTCACATAGAAATTATCTCTACGCTCATGATTTTAGGATTCATATCACTTTTGTAATTCCCTGCTCATGTTCACAGGGAGTGAAATGATAAATTTGACTGCTTTTGCTCACCCCAAAGCCCGCTTTCATGCACTATCTGGATTTTTTGCTGTTTATGACAAGTTGAATTTGAGCGCAAGAGCTAACTTGATGAAGATTTGGGAGAAAGGCCAGCAAGTATGCTCCAGATCATGGTCTGACCTAAGCAGTAATTCACAGAATGCATATTTTGCTTGGCAATATTGTTTTCTTGTACCTTATGTGGCATCGCTCATTGATGATGCCCTGTGTCTTGGTGACAAAGAGATCATTTTTGGTCCTGCGGATGTTACCTGGACATTAGGAGCTGCATTGGTCGAAGGAGAATATTTATGGTCGAGTCCTACTAGATCTCAAATTAGCATTTTAGCCCTAAATATGGAGGTTACATCCTCTCCCATTTTCGTACTTGTTTTACTTCTTTGTATTCTATTGATTGTATATTGTTGTCAAGTCAAGCTCCCCATGATAGGCAGGAAGAGCACAGTAAGAGGACAGAAGATGATAGATTAGATGTTATGTACTCTTGGATTGCAATAGACAAATTTTATTCAATAACAATTCAAAGGCCAGAAATTGATTGACCATATACTACACGCTTTCGTTGTTTCTTGTCGAGCAAAATTGGACTAGAACATATGAGTTTTTCTAACCCCCAAAATTATAAAGCTAAAAGTAAATATATTCTACTTGCAAAAGATAAACGCCATTTTTTTGTACAAAATGAATTATACACTAGTACATTAAGTCAAAATTTGAGAGACATTTCTCAGTCTCTAAAATTGGCCGGCACCGTTGCATCTGTAAAATATTCCTTCCTGACAGTCTCCACAGAGCAAAACCTCACCTTCAAGAGACAAATACTTCAAATGAAACGGGAATAGTAGACAAGTAAACAAAAGAAAAACACAACAACAAAGTTGCACATTCCCAATAAAGTTTATGGTAGAGGGCCTGCATCAGATATCAAATTTACAATAGACACCTGACCTAAATTCCAATGATGGCTTTCAGAACTCGACTGCCAGGCCACATTCACGAAAAATCTTAAGAAACTCTGTAGTAGATAATCTCAACCGTTTAACTATTGTGATGGAGTTAAAATAGAATGTACGAAATTTGAGCCCAAGCATGCTCATGGAATGGAATGCTAAATTAGGTGTTCACAACCCCCCCCCTTTCCCCTTTTCTTTTACTCTCGCACAAGTAGGTGGAGAAGTTTTTAAAGCTCAAAGGAGCTGAGGTCTTCCATATATCCCCTGCTCCTCCCATATGCACATATTCACTAAAAGTATCAAATTTGAATGCCAATCAAGTGCAAATGCAGTATGAAATTTCATTTTGACTACAAATATAGCTTTTGAACAAAATTATATGAAAGATTCGTCTATGATGGAATACATACCAACGAAGCATATGATTTTAACAAAGGCTTGGCCAGCTGCCAAATTGGCTTGAATATAAATGGAGCTTCCACAAAGAGGACTTGGCCCAATCGCTTTGGATAATAATAGTAGAAAACATCAAACTGCAATAGATTGGGAATCAACTCAAAATGAGCATCATGAAATTTTCATGACAATTAATATCTATAAATAGCGCTGAAAAGGAAAATCAGCGGGTAGCTTCTAAAACGTACCAAAAATGTTATGAAACTTAAATCTGCATTCTCTGTACCAAAGCCTCGTAGGTCAAAGATTCCAAGTATGTCTTCTGTCCCTTCTGGAAGGGCACTCAATGCCTTCTCAATCAAAAACACGCAGAGCTTCTCATTCTCAGCATGATCATGCACCTATAACACATTGTTGTGCAGTTACCAATTAATCATACAAACTTTGATCTAAGCCAAAGGTAGAAAAAATTGGTCACAATTTTCAAAAGGGGTAACCAAACTAACCACTATGTTCTGGACTAAGATTGGTATGTAGCATCTCAGAATATTAAGATTATATGATATGCAAGCCCAGACACATTTTCAGGCACAGTGCGTAGCCAAAAGAATCAAACTTACAGCAGGAAAATGCTTAGAGGCATCCACTATGAGAACTGGTCTACCATTAACATCAAGAAAGTCATGTACATAAGCTTTTCCAGTTTCGGCTACACTCTTCACTGAATCGTGAGATAATTCAGACACCCCAAATTCTTCACGCCATTTCTATTACAGGATAAGGAAATACAAGGAAAAAAAAGAAACTATAATCATAAATGCATCAACATTTTCCAGATTTCCAGGAAAAAGAATCTAAAATGAAATGAACATTCCAAAGTAAAATGCAAGCAACAGCTAATGCAGCCAACCAAAATATTGAGTCCTGAAAAACATGATTGAGCTAGAGGAGGATACAATTGCTTTAGTCAGTCTTTCAACGGATTTGTCGACGGAAAACTTGCGGTCCTTGAGAAACCAGAGGATCATATCCTCATCATCTCTTCCATTTTTGCCGACAGGGAGACTTTGATGATCTTTCTCAAGCTTCTCCTTCACTTGCAAAACTAGCTGCAAAACCACCAAAAACCATAACAAAACCACCAAAGTGTATATCTAGCTACGCAAAATACAATGCAAGCCACACATTTTGAAGATTAAGAAATATAAATAGCTAAAAAAGTTTCAATCTTTATGTTCCTCAAAATGTGAACTAAAAATACAAACTTCAACACTCAAACATGCATATTAGAATCATAATTTACAACTTTCCTAGTCACTTTCCCACAATTTTCCGAGAACCCAAACAGATGCAGAGTTAGTGGTACTGGTAGATGCAGGTAACTTTACCTTGTGTGATTCGTTGGGGTCTAAGCGGCAGCTCCGAACAGAGAAGCTTCGAACTTGGGAGGATTTAATTTGATAGGAGCAATTGGAGAGAAGAGGAAGACGACGAAGAGGGTTGCAGATACGGAGCTCCATTTGTGTGAATTGAGTGGTGTGAAACCGCTGAATCGGATCGCGGTTTTCGTAGGCGTTACATGAGGAGGGCGATGAGGCTGCCTGTAAGCGGCTCACGGTGACGCGACGCCACGTGGCTCACAAAGAAAAACAAAACTATTGTCCTTGCACTGCAAGAAGGACTAATTGGCAAATATATTTCTCACTATTGCTCCACTAAACGACAAAATAATCAAGGGTACTTTTTACTTTTCATATTTTATGGGCTTATTTATGTACATGCCGTGCTTTTAAAATTGTCTCAGATTACCGCATGGTGCTTCTCCTTTTCCTACAGAAATGGGCAAGAATGTTGGTTCATTGTCAACTTTCTGCTTCACTATATAAAGTCTTGGACCTAAAGCATGGCATATATCATATGTATAGTCATAAACAAACCTTGTCTAACTGCAGAGCTGCAAGATATGCTGCATCTTGTTCTTCTCTTAGACGACGGTCTGCTATTATAGCTTCTGCCTGCTTGACCTTTGAACTACGAAAAGCCGACCCTTGTTCCTCCACAGTCCTCTGCAGAATCCCCACCAGCTCAGTTGGGGAAATTGGTCCTTCCATCTAAACATGGACAAAGCAAAGAACAATAGTGATGGTTTAGGCATTCAATATGTATATCTAGAACCAATGGATGATTATTTAATGAAAAAAGTACTAAAATACTTTCAAGTTTCAACCAACCTGTCTTAGCACTGCTATGCTTTCACCAGGAGCAGGAGCTATAACAGCACAAAATGGAAAGCAAGAAGGGTTCATTGTTGCAGCCATTTGTAGACCTTCCCCTCTATCAGCAAGTGCTCCCCAGGAAACAAAGTTAGCATCAAGAAATTGCACCACCAGCTCTGAAGACAGTGTCTCCCTACAGAAAGAAGGTGTGAAGGGATGTTCCGGTGAGTGGAGATACATGAACAAGAACTTGTGTTCATCCTCTGCAATCTTTAAGGCCTCTATAAAATGGCAAGCATAAAAGAATGGATGCATGATGCCATATTGCTGCTCAAAGCTAGGTAGAAAAGCTGATACATCTAGACCAATTAGGGGCTCTTCTGGATGCTGCGGTTGAAAGTTTGATGGTAGAGTTTGAGCTTTTCTTCCTCCTATTCCTATTAGGCCTCTACGATGACCCATGGCTCTTGAAAATCCTCCTATAATGCTTCTGGGAAGGCTTACCATCCGGCGAACAATCCCATTGCAAGAGGCCTCTGCTGATCTTACGCCTTCCCTCATTGCCGATGACATAGTTAACTATCTACACTATCCCCCAAGGATAACAGAAATTTGGAAGAAAAAAAAAACAAAGTAGAGTGTTGAAGTTTCTCTTTGCTTATTAGAGTGGTGGTGAGATTAGTTGAACTTAAAATGTGGCTTTGTAAGACCAAATGAGATATATAGTTTATGAACAAACAAGCAGCAGTCAGTTTCATTGTTCCTTTATTTGATGAAAGTTCAATTGTAGAGATAAAAAAGAGCATTGTGGGAGAATGTGAAGATGCCTCTTCCTTTTTCAGGTTCTACAAAGATGGAAGGAAAAGGATGCTTTGCTTGTCAAGAAATCCACCGTTAATTGAGGAAGAGATGCATTCAATTTGATTGAAACAGACTATGGTGGACCGAGGATCCATCATTTCAGAGTCCAAAGAATTCATGCTCCTTGCAGCCGATACGACGGATTAATAGTTTGTTCTCAGAATCTGTTCTTCCATGAATGTTTTTTTTCAATACCAACAAATCAAATCAATTGAAAACTGGAAATTGAAGGGCGGGAATTTTGGAATAAAGATAAAAGTTAAAGTGAATGTTATGTGTAAAATGAAATTAATTGGTTGGAGCATGCCTTTTTCATTAGTCAAGAACTGACAACTTGTTGCCAATATAGTCAAGGTAGCCCTTTTCCCAGATTAGCATCATTGTTAGCTTTAAAATGTCAAGATTAGTGACCAAAGTAACGAAAGTGTTTTCTGTACTTGAGTTGATTGATCTTCTTCCAAGTCTTCCAGACCAGTTTTCTCTTCTTTCATATCTTTCAGGGTAAGTCATGATGTCAAGAAATCTTTTTGACCTCCAAAACACAAACCACAAACCACATTAATTACTTTTATTTATAAAATAATTAAAAGAAAAAAAAAATCCAAAACCCAAATAAATTCAAACAGTTTGTTTGAAACTTTGAATGGTTGCTACCCATGTGACAGTGGAAGTCCCTACATGTATAATTGCATCATACCTTTGAAGGTCTCAAAGTGTTGTGCTTTTTAAAAAAGCCAAATAATTTCCAGCTTTTCTTTCATATATAAATAGTGGAAAAAAAGATAGTAACAGCTCCTATGAAAGATAAAGATCACATCGTCTCCACATTCATCTGAGATTATGACCCTTCACCAGCTTCAAGCTTCGAAGTAGGCACTAAGGTAGGTATAGTGCCTTATAGCTTCTGCGTTATATAATCTGCAGGCACCACTATGTATCCTAGGCTATAAATGGACTGTCTTATGATGATGCTGAAGATTTTGGTCAAGAAAAATTAGGTGAATTTGCTAATTGGGTTTTTATTTTTCTAATTTCTTATTAGCCTTTACTCTTAGAAACCAGAGCTTATGGAGTAAGTAAGAATGTTATCCATTTCTGGTACCTGCAAATCTTAATCATTGAATACTCATATGATTATATTCTAATTTTTTGCTCATCATTCTTTTAAAACGGTATTTTCACAATTCACAAGAGAATCTACCAGCTGGGCGTGCCTTCTGCTACAAACTAGAAACTGCAGATGATGTAAGATTTAATATCAGTCATATCAGACCAAGATTGAAGAATTAGAGCAAATCCCAGTATAATATCAGAGCTAGCTCCATCAAAATTACAGGGTAATAATATTTTTGCTTTTGCAAGTTGGCACCCTTTCAAAAAGCATACGGCAATGGCAGCCTTTCACGCCAAGAAAGAAAGGTGACACAGTTTTATATAGTTTATGCCATGAAATGACATTAACTTTAATGGATTGCATAACCAACACAAATTTTAAAGAATATAATCCATTCCATGAGAGAACTTAGATAGCTTCAAAGTTCAAACATGTATAGATTCAGGCCATACTCTTTTTTTCTTCTTTTAAAATTTGTAGATTATAGTGGGGCTGGAATCTGTTCTCTCAGACCTACTTTTCCAAAGGGGGCATGGTATGGTTGCCACTGGAACAACTTAATAATCTCAATGTGGTGATGTTGCTTTTAATGAGCGTGGGCTTAGCGTGGACCAATATTCATCAACTGGTTGCTGCAGAAGTTGTTGGGAGTGTGAGTGGATCTTTTGTGAAAAGAAGAGAGCATTAAAGATAGAATAGAAATTAGCAAACAGGGGAGGGGATGAGGCCTCAAGCTGAAAACTCGTGTGAAACGGAAAAAAGTTAACACGTATGATATAAAGCAAGCACCATTGCCCACCAGGACCATAAAAAGAGAACGAAGCACCAAGCTTGAGGGCCCATACCTTTCTGCCTCCCACAAGCTTTAGTGCCAACCAAGTTAATTATGGTTAATTACAAAAAATTACTAGGTATAGGTAGGAATCTTTTAACTTTCCTATAATTAGGAGCCTTATTAGACCTCAGTATGATTGATTACGGATTAGAGTGGTATGCACCTGTGGCTTTTTGCTGGCCCTTAATTACTTTTGGGGATCTTATTATATAGGTGATAGTACCCTCTTGCAGCATTAAACTAGCCAACCTAGACTGATTTGGACATCAAGCTTTAGGCTGCTGTCACACTGTCAATTTCAATCACAGCTCTCTCTTATCAGTATCGTTTATAACACGAGTGAATTAGTAACACAACGCGTACGAATTAGTAACACCGCATGTTTCGGAAAAGTTAAACTACTTCCAACTTTAAGGCCCTGGTGATGGAATGGTGCCCTCTTATAGCATTAAACAAGCAAAGGCAAAGCTAACCTTATTTGGAGATTAGGGTCAGTCTGAATCATCAAGCTTGAGGCTGATGCTACACCATCAATTCCAACAGTAAATTCTCTGCTACTATTGTCGCTTGGAGGCTTATGGGTTATATATGGCATCACAACTTGTCGGCATATGGGAATTTGACATGACATCAAATATAGATGGACCTACCTAATCAATATGCACCCTACGGCACCGTTTTCCTTAGTAAATGTTGTATAGCCTAAATAAATTAGGGGTGAAGATTATTACTGATGTTAAACATGAGCTTCGTGAAGTTGACTAGAGCAAATGCACCCGAGTGAAAAACATTTTCTAAACAATTTTTGTGCGTTTCTAGTTTGTTAAACCATCTATTTTCCGTTGTTTCTGGCGGGCAAAAGCATTGACTTTTGTATATTGGAGTGAATTGCAGGGCATTGACTATCTAATAAACAAACCAGAAAGCACAACAATTTAGCAAGTAAGATGCTGCTGAGAGCACAAGAGGCACATGGTGCAGAATTTTTTCTCAAACTTTCATCTGATCATTGCCTTAAGTCACACCAATTACGAAAGCATTTTCTTTTTTCTCCTCTGTCATAAGTATTTACAGGAATCTTTTGAGTACCAATAATTTTATATATAGTCAAAAGATTTTACCCACTTGGGAAGCGGAGGTGGGAATTTATTTATTTATTTTCATGTCCATTTGAAATGATGAAATATACATATGATGGATGGTCCATTAGAAATTATAATGTGAGGTTGTGCACTACAACTGTTCCACTTCCTAGTGGTAACGGGTGACAGCAATATGATATCATTTTATTTATTAAATCTCCAGAACATAGATCCATTAGAGGAAGGGAAATAATGAGACTGGAAAGATGCTGCAAGGGCCAAAATGGAATGAGCTGAAAACAAAAGATTCTTTCAGCCAAAAAAGAAGAAGGAAGAGAATCCAGAAGCTGTTAATTTTTAGAGATACTTGGCTTGGCTTAAGCTGTTAATTTGTAAATTAATTAACCTGAAACTTGAAGCACCCACTTCTCTGTCTCTCTTTCTTTGTGAAAAGAATTTAAAACCATTTTGACCACAACCCTCTAAAGACTTAAACTTGGGAAGTACCAAGCCCCACCAATCCAAGTCTATTTTAATATGCTCATGCCTCAAATTTTCTTAGGTGTCAGAAACACAAAACCAAGCCCCAAGAATCTCTCTCCTTGAGAGTGTGTGTGTGTGTGTGTGTGAGAGAGAGAGAGAGAGAGAGAGAAGAGTTGTTTATATGTTGGAAATGGTGAGGCAGTGAATCAAAGTGATTAACTTGGCTGGCTTGGCAGACTTCATCTTTCATGGTTGCTTGTGTTTTGTAAGGACATGAAGGGAGATTATTCAGGTCCATGGACAAAACAGAAGAATGAAAACAACACACCCCCCTCATGTTGTTATGCAATTCAGCACACAACAAGAAGACAACAACAATGCATACAAACACAAACTGTTGTTGTTGTTGTACCAAAACAGAAACCTACTCCACTAAAACATTCCTCTAAACCTTGCCACATCCACACCAACACTTTCTCATTCGTTCCCATGCTTCTTGTTCTTTTAATTCTTGTTGCTTCTTCTCTCTTCACCCCTGCATTGTCACACCCAATTGTCTCAGATTCCGGCCGCCGCCTCTCTCCGGCCAATCAGACTTTTCGGCCCGGTTCAGAGCTGAACAAGTTGAGGGTTGTCCAATCATATTTAAAGAAGATAAACAAGCCTGCAGTCAAGACTATCCAGGCATTTTCCTTTTGTCTTTGATAGTGAACTTCTAAATGCTGCAAAAGTTCATCTTCTTCTTGTCTTCTTTTTTCTGTTTTTGTTTTTCATTTTTTCGAATCGATCAATAATTGTCCTCCATGAAATTTCAACCCAACATATTTAATGACTTGGGTTCCTGTTTATTTCTGTATACAGAGCCCTGATGGTGATGTGATAGACTGTGTTCTATCTCATCTTCAACCAGCTTTTGACCATCCTGAGCTTAAAGGACAGAAGCCATTGGTAATTTCCATGAACTACCTACCCTTTTTCAAGTTTGGAAAGTTAATGCGCAATAAGTTTATATATAATTAAGGAACATGGTTCTACAGGATGAACCAGAGAGGCCCAAAGACAAAGGCCATAACAACACAGATACAGTGGGTGACAGTTATCAGCTGTGGTCAGATTCTGGTGAATCCTGTCCACAAGGAACTGTTCCAATCAGGAGAACAGCAGATAAAGACATTTTAAGAGCAAGCTCCATCAGAAGATTTGGAAGAAAACCAAGAAGAAGTGTGAGGAGAGACTCATCAGGCAGTGGCCATGAGGTTAGTGTTTTTCATCACAAAATTTAGAACTGGTAATAGTCAAACTGTCATTGACTAAATATTTTTATTTTTGTTTGGATTTTTGACAGCATGCAGTTGTGTTTGTAAATGGAGATCAATACTATGGAGCAAAGGCCAGCATAAATGTGTGGGCTCCACGTGTGACTGATCAATATGAATTTAGCTTGTCACAGATTTGGGTAATCTCTGGTTCATTTGGCCATGATCTAAATACCATTGAAGCTGGATGGCAGGCATGTCTCTCAGATTTCAGATTTGTCTACAAATTAAATTTCCCAATTTTTTTTTCTTCTCAAATTTTAAAAGCAATGATTTTTTTTTCTTTCTCTTTTTTTCTTCAGGTTAGCCCAGAGTTATATGGAGACAACTACCCTAGATTCTTTACATATTGGACAGTAAGTTTTTATTAGAATCCATGTTTTTCTCTTCTGCCTATAAAATGAAAGAGGTGCTAATTTGATGCTTATAATATACAGACAGATGCATATCAAGCCACTGGATGCTACAACTTGCTTTGCTCTGGCTTTGTCCAAACTAATAACAAGATTGCTATTGGAGCAGCAATCTCTCCAAGGTCTTCTTATGGTAACAGACAATTTGACATTGGCTTGATGGTTTGGAAGGTGAGAGTTTTGGTCAAAATTCAAATGATTTATATTCAAAGCCAAAAAAAGACAAATTTAAATCAAATCAATATCATGAGAATTCAGTTTGCTGTCTTTAGGTTTAAGGTAGTTTGTTTTGGTTGGTCACAACCCAATAAAAGAAAATTCTGCTATTCCCCTTATTTTTATATTTAAAGACTAATAATATTCTTTCACTTCCCCAAGGTTAAACTTTGCTTCTTTACTTCATAATAGGGCATTTCTATTATTTTATTTATTGTTTTTTTCTTCCCTTTCACTTGCATGAATGATTGTGTGGATGCTTTTTACTTCTAGATATAATCTGCAGAACCAGATAATAAGACAGTAAAATAAAACCCATCATGTAAGGGACAAAAACTCATCATTATGCAGTCAAAAGACGATGCAAGACAAATAACTTAATGGATTACAACCAGATTGATCTAACAAAGTTACCAACATGTAATTATGATATTGCAGGATCCAAAGCATGGTCACTGGTGGCTAGAATTTGGTAATGGCCTACTAGTTGGATATTGGCCTGCATTCTTGTTTAGTCACCTGAGGAGCCATGCAAGCATGGTGCAATTTGGAGGAGAAATTGTGAATAGTAGATCAATGGGATACCACACATCTACACAAATGGGGAGTGGCCAATTTGCAGAAGCTGGATTTGGAAAAGCATCTTACTTCAGAAATTTGCAAGTAGTTGATTGGGATAACAACCTCCTTCCTCTTACAAATCTTCACCTCCTGGCTGATCATCCAAATTGTTATGATATAAGACAAGGACGAAACAATGTGTGGGGGACTTACTTTTACTATGGAGGCCCTGGAAGAAATGTAAGGTGTCCATGAATATAACAGCATAGTACAGAAAGCAACCTGTCTTGATTTTTATTTTTTTCATTTTGAGGCATTTATTTATTTTTTTTCTTTGTAGGCCATAACAAGGGTTTTGTTGTATTTTACAGTCCTCATATATATATAAAAAAGTGTGTTCTATTCAAAACGTTTAGCACCCTCTCACTGGGACCATGTAAATTTGAGGACAGAGAAAGTGTTGTGGTTTGGAAAACCCATACAGCTTTAGAAGTTGAAAACTTTCTTGGTCTGAAGCAAAGCAAAATGGATGATATTTTAGTGGCAAAGCATCCTTATTTTAAGGCCAAGCATGTGGGGAGCAACAAGGACACAAACTTTAAAAGAATCCAGCACACATAACCACTTTAAGTACTCTCTCAACCCTTTTCTGACTTTATAATATATAGACATATCCTACCTTCTAACCCAATTTTCTAAATCCTCAAGTAAATACAAGAATCTCAGTTTCCGCAATATATAATAAATATTTGTTGATATTAACGTAGAGTCGTCAACCCCAGATTGTATTTAAATAGTTGAAATCTGCACTTCCAGCCAAGCTTTTGCTCATAGCAGCACATTTTGTCCGTTTTCATTGTTGATGACCACAGAGTCTACCCATTTGAATCAGGTGTTCAGTTTTCTAGAAAATGCCTTAAAATCACTTCAACATGTATTTGTGGTAAAGTAGGGAAGACAGAGAAACAGGGGACAAAGCATAAAATTTTATGCGAAGCTGAAGGCTTAAACTTAAAGCAGAGTTGTAGGCGTATTGCAGAACAGTTCTGTCAATGATGACAAAGGAAAAGCACTAAAAGACGCTTAGCTTGAAAGCAAAGAAACCAGAGTCCACATTGATTCCGGGGACAGATGAATCATGAAACGCGTTAAAAGAATCTCCCGCTTTTTTTTTTCTTTTTTTCTTTTTTTCTTTTTTTCCATATTTAAACATCACTCAAATATAATGCATCATTCAAACTAAAAGCAAGATGTGAACTGCTTAATCATAAAAACAAAAACAAAAAATCAAATATCATTAAAATAGAAAATTTATACAAAGGTAAAAAGAGAAAAAGAATGAATTGTTTATCTAATATTTAGAATGATACAAAGTGGATTCACTGACTCAGCAGAGTTGTTCAAACTTCATTGAGACAATAAGAATCAGCCAACTTCAAAGGCTAATACTATGCACAGGGCTGCAACCACCATTCTTGCTATTAGGATCTCACAACCAAAAACCAAACCTTCACAAGCCAAATAGGCAGTGCTTCAGGAGATTTATAATCTTGGCGTTCGGCCACCACAAAGATAGGTCAAGATGCACCTTCAAAATATATTGAGAACCAGTAGTTGACCATGGACATTTTGTAGCAGAGTATCGTTCTCGTGAGTCTGTTAATCATTGATCACTTTAGACGGGAATCATCTTCTGCTATTTGAACGCCCATGAATTCTGCATCAGCAAGTTCTATAAATTTAATAAGATCTTCAGGATTGCAGACTTGAGAACTACAAGTTCCTATGACGTCCAAGTCCCTCATATCATCTATCCAAGCATTCTTTGTTGCAAAATTCCAGTTCTGTTGCATGTGTACTATCCCATATGTTTTTCCCAAAAAAGTACACAGTTTAAAGAACTCGGGATCCTTTAAGGTTTCACGAAAATCCAAATGAAATCCATGACTTCCTGTCAAATCTTCTACAGATTTTATATTCAATGCAATTTTCTGAATAGATTCAAGGTTGAAAGTCAAATGCTGAGCTATTGGGGATAAATTCCAAGTGTGATTTCCATTCTTTCTAGCGAGATAATGAAGTTGGATATAGTTGGCTAAGGACAACCGTGCTAGGAAGATTAAGAAATCATTGAAGTTCATGCCTGCATTAAAAAGAGAGAATTAGTATGCAGTATAGGATTTTTCATTCATTTTGTTTCCTCTAAAAAAAAGATCCATCTTCTTCTTTCAGGTGCTTGAGTTGACAATGGCCGAATTCAGCTAATAATTCAGTAGTTATGATTATGAACAAGTCCCTGGCTTAGCCACTTAGGAAATCTAAACAAGCTTGGGTTAATGTATGCCCGCTTTTTAGAAGATTAGGATACCTTGACATTAAAGTACTGAATTTAAGCATTCTCCAAAACTTTATACTCTACCTGTATTAGCGGCAAGGTTGCGTTGGCAGAGACCTTCAAAGTTATCACATATATCCTTGATGTCTTCTATGTACTCCTTAGCCTCGTTGTAGTCCCTCAAGAGCAAATCCCACTACAATTAATGAGATAAATGTTAGTTCCACTAGAACATTGGCTTCATCAATGTTTAATGGAATAGCAATGCTAAGCGCACAGACAGAGAAAAAAGGGCTTTGATTTATTTCGCCCCAGTTGCAATGGATTCATTCTAATACATGAGGTACTTGGCAGTAATGTTCCTCTTACCACCCAACGGAGATTATAAGCGTTCAACCAGTTGTGGTTTATTGAAATTGTATCTTCCTGAAAGCATTATGAACACAAATAAGATGATAAGTTTTCATTCCAGGCCAAGAAGAAAAGGATAAGACATTTTACCATTAAGATATTTTTATTGTGTTCAAGTATATAGTCAAGTACTGCTGTTAATTTTTTTTCTCCTTATTTTACGTAGTTCAACTTCACATAGAGAGTGATTTATTTGGACAGCCTTTCTAAAATCAATCACATGCTTTCAGACTTTTATTTTATGTATCGAAAAAATCCAAGCATGAAAAAAACTTGAAGAAATAGAAGACATACCAAATTATGAACTTGATGATACCATCCGCTAGGCACAAAGATAATCTCATTTTGCTCTTGAGTGCACTCCAACCAGATAGTCTGCTTAAGAGAAGAATATAAATTTCAATAAAAAGAATTGACAAAAAAAATTGAAGATTGAAGATTTACCTCTGCAAACCCAGAAATCTTAGTTTCATTAACATCATCAAAGATATTATATACACAGCTTTTCATATTCCTGAGAGAGAAGAAAAAGAAAGGGGGGGGGGGGGGGGGGGGAGGTGGAAGGGAAGAGAGAAAGTCGTATAAGAAGAGAAATATGCATTCTTTTTATCAAACCAATGAACAAATCAAATGTACCAACATAGATCTCTCTGATTATTATTAGTGCGAGAAACTGTAACCATGCCTGTCAAACACAAGATGACTTTGAGAAGGAGACAGGAAAAGCCACCGTTTTTTGCCGCACACATTGGCTGACCAGCTATATGACCTAAAAACATCAGCATGAAAAGGAGTCCAGGTGCCTGCATAAAGATGAAATGTTAGGTAGTTCCATGTGGGTTAAACTAAAGAAAGGGGAAGCTAAATCTCTGTTAAAGAAATTGACTTAGATGACATCTATGATTAACAAAAAAGTGAATGTGTCTATCACAAATATGCTCGAACCTTTTGCTCCCATGTAAACAAAACGATAATCAGAGCAATTTATTTCGTTATTTTCTGAGTAAATGTTGGGATCATTATGCATATGATAATTGTCAAGATATATGTTGAGCCAATCATCACAAAAGAACACCAGAGTTGTGTATGCTTCATATTCTGGGTACTCCTGGAGATCAGAATACAATAGGACGATAGAACAAGTGAGGCGACTGAGCTGGAAACTTTTCACATATTAAACATTGACTAGATACAATGATATGGGCAAAGTGACAGACTATCAAAGCTGACATGTCCCGAACATACATCTTTTTTTTTGGAGCAAGTAAATAAACTTATCAAACATAGAGACTCAAATTCCACATACACCTGAAGCAGACAGTAGCAAAGATGAAGAAAGCAACAAGTCACCAAGAAACTTATCCTTTAACTTAGCATTAAAATCCCACAACTAACTCCTCAACTGCCCATAGTTATAACTCCCTATCAATAAAGAGTGGATTCTAACTTGTACCTTTACAAAATGCCAGTCCTTCAAATATAGCGACATCTTGCTCATAGCTGAATGACTTGAAGCATTGCCATGCTCCTGCATGGGGTCCCCAAGCCATTGCTCAACAAATTCTGCAACAGTCATTTCCAACCTCTTCTGATCTGTGAATTCTCTAGTACCACAATCTGCAACCTAAAAGTAGCAAAATGTCACATCATCTTTAAAAGGTAGAGAGCAAACCCAGACTAGCATGGTCATATATAGATCAAACATAAAAAGCCTGAACCTTTAAACCATTTATTCAACTCCAAACCCACAGAAAACAAAACAAACCAAAAGTAAGGGGTAGTGGGTTAGCTAATATCTAATAACCATTGTCAATCTTCCTAATTATGATGAACTCCACTAATATACTTCATTGAAATCAGCTTCATGCTGAAGCTCCCAGTGTAACCAACCAAAGAAAAAAGAGTAAAAACTTCAACTTTGTGCAATAAATTAAGTACCTGAACTTTGGATTTCCCAAAATGGGTAGCGAAAAATTGAAGATTGGGCTGGCCATTGTCAGTGACCCAGTCTCTGCAAGCCCTCCAATCGTCCATGAGACCTGTGAGCACCACAGGCTGGTTTTTCTCCATGTACCTCTCCACAAACTCATGGTAACTCAGCTCTTTCCCATTCACCTTCTCAATTTGCCCGCCAATTTTGATACCCATATTTTCTTCTCTCAGCTTAGGCAAACTTCACCGAGTCTATTCATTTCAAGCGTTCGGTTTCTGTGCGCGCCCTATTGATTCGGGGAAGAAGGTTTACGCTGGGCCGGGTCGGGCCCAAAGTACTTTTATTGGGGCATGTTGTGCCCAATAAAAATGTTGTCCATAAGCCCAAAGTGAATAGCCGACGTGGCCTCTTGCATCGCGGGCCACGTGGGCAGAGATATATCTTTACCCGCACGTAACCCGAATAAAATCTCCTAGCCCTAAACTGGATAGGCTTTTCATTCTCTTCAACGAGATTTGAAACTCACAAAACCTTTGGTTGATGAAGAAAAGCACAAGAAAGCAAACTAGAAGCAACGACAATGGCGGCTCCGAGTTCATCTGCTCATGATCAATCTCAGCCCTCTTCTTTCTTTTTCTTCGGACCCGTACGTAATCCTAGTCATATGTTTATAGCTATTTTTGTTTCCTGCGAAAGTATTAGTATTAAGGTTTCTAAAATAAGCTAAGTTTAAATAAGACAAAATGGTGCAGCGCCTCCAAATAAGAACAAGCCGGATAACATTTTTTTTCTACCTCTCCAATCGGAAGAGGCAAACTTTAATTGTCTGTACTAACTAAACAATTTAAGGCTTAAAGTGGACTTTTAAATCATTTTCTCTTTAAATTTTTAGTGACAAAGATGTGATTTTTTTCAAGAGTAATCGTGTGTGTGGGGGTGGGGGGTTTTCTGCTAAAACTTTAATCACAAAGAGAAGAGAATTTAGAAGTTTTATGGGCTCTGTATATGCGCTATGTTGATTGTTGCGTTTGAGTTTTCTTGAACTCGAAATTTTAACCAAAAGAGTCGCTTTTTTTTTTTTTTTGCCACAAGAATTTCTTGTATTTCGGGATTCTAGTTTTGAATGAGATAGTTGGAGTATTTGTATGCAAATTGATGATTGTTCATGTTAGCCGAGTTTTTTTATGATGGTTCAGAATGTACTTAATTGTTGTCAAAATATGGATCATATTAACTCTATGTCTAGAAGAGTAATTAAAGTATGTGTCCAAAACAGGAAAAGTAACAAGAAGGATTTTTCCACTGCAATTTCAGAACGCAAGCAGTCTCCGAATCGACTTGTTGTAGATGAAGCTGTAAATGATGATAACTCTGTGGTTTCCTTGCACCCTGCTACAATGGAAAAGCTTCAGCTTATTTATGGAGACATTGTTTTAATTAAGGTAATTTTGCTCTCCTATGTTTTTAATCGAGTAAATGCCAGTAATTTCAATCTCTAAATGCCTGGAATTTAAATGTCACTTACTTTTTGGGGGTACACAGGGGAAAAAACGAAGAGACACAGTTTGTATTGATCTTGCTGATGACAAATGCGAGCAACCGAAGATCAGAATGAACAAAGTTGTGCGAGCTAATCTTAGGTTTTGTATTGCAGATGTTGTGTCTATTCATCATAGCCCTGCCCTGATGTCAAGTATGGAAACCAGGTTCACATCCTTCCAATTGATGATACAATTGAAGGAGTGACTGGAAACTTGTTTGATGCGTATTTGAAGCGTGAGTTTCTCTTTCAAATTTAATCCTTTGTTGACTGTGTCATACAAAAATCTTTTGTTGCAATTAAGCTTTGTGCTTCTGTGCATGTCTATTAACATTCACACTGGTTTTGCAGCATACTTCGCAGATGCATACCGGCCTGTGAGGAAGGGTGACCTTTTCCTGGTTAGGGGTATAATGAGAAGTGTTGAGTTCAAGGTCATGGAGACAAACCCTGCTGAGTACTGCGTTGTTACACCAGATACTGAGATTTTCTGTGACAGAGAACCTATCAAGCGTGACGATGAGGAAAGATTAGATGATATGAGATACGATGATGTTGGAGGTGTTAGGAAGCGAATGGCTTAAATATGTGAGTTGGTAGAACTTCCTCTTAGACATCCACAGCTCTTCAAATCAATCGGAGTGAAACCTCCTAAAGGCATTTTGCTTTATGGGCCACCCGGGACTGGCAAAACTCTGATTGCAAGGGCTGTAGCTAATGAGACTGGTGCATTCTTCTTTTTGATTGATGGACCTGAAATCATGTCAAAGATGGCTGGTTAGAATGAAAGCAACTTGAGGAAGGCATTCGAGGAAGCAGAAAAAGAATGCACCCTCAATCATTTTTATTGATGAGATAGATTCTATTGCTCCAAAGTGTTGAGAAAATGGCTCAATTAAAGGATACAAAAGAAAATAAAGACCAGCGACCGGTCGCAAGTTATGAGCGACCGATCGCCCAGTTGAAAGTCTGAAGCAAAAATGAATCTGTGAAAGCGACCGGTCGCCAGGATTGAGCGACCGGTCGCCCAGACGATGCTGAAGCTAAAAACAAATCTGTGGAAAGCGACCGTCGCCAGGATTGGGCGACGGGTCGCCCAGAAAAATGCTGTTTCAGTTTTCTACGCGTTTTCAAGTCTTCCTTGGTGTACTACCACTTCCTATCGACTTGCAAGGATATTTCTGATCAAATCTGAGATATTAGAAGGTGGCATAGCAGCTGGAAAGTTGGGAGAACTCTTTGGCAAATTGATAACTTGCTTCAATGAGTGATTTCTCTCTTGGTTCAAGAGATTGATAGCAGCTAACAACCATTGATCATTTTGCTTTGTGAGCTGCCATAACAGGTGTCTAAAGTTGGACAACTAAAGCTAGAACGTGCAGAACTTAATGATACCTTATCTTGGAGTCCAAAGGCTTATATAAGAGGGAAGAGGAAGCAAGAGAACATTAAGTTGTTAAGTGCATAAGTTGGTGCAAAGTAGAGAGAGTTGAAAACAAGCTGAAACTTGTAAGTTCAAAAAATACCAAGGGGAGAGCAAGAGAGTTCTCTAAGTGTGTCAAGGTGTTGAGCAAGGGTGAAAGAGAAACAGATTGTGAGGGTAGTGTTCTAAGGGGGTTTCCTTCCTTGTAAACCAAAGTTGTAACCTATCTTCATTAGTGAAAGTTCTCAAGGAGATCACCAAAGAGGAAGTAGGCAATTTGCTGAACCTCTATAAACACTTGTGTCATTTCTATTTTGTTAAATTTCTGTGTGTGTGTAAGACTCATCCATCTTTGAGTTTGTCACAAAGTTCATCAACAACAAGGTCCTAAGGGGAAGTGAGTTAGTATTAATTCACAACAAGTGGTATCAGAGCTGTGTTTTGGCAGCTGGTCTAGTTCTTCTTTTGGAGTGCTAGTGTGTTGAAGATGACAAGTGAACAAGAAGTTGAGAGTGGTAGCAGTTCACAACATGTGAAGCAACCACAAGCAGCAAGCATGAAGGTGGAGCTAAAGCCTTTCACAGGGAAGGAGAACTTCACTCTTTGGCAACGAAGGATGAGGTCAGCTCTTACACAACAACATCTCCATGTTGTGTTAGTTGGCAAGGAAAAGAAGCCAGCAAACATGAAAGATGAGGAGTGGAGTGTACTTGACGAGTTAGCTAGAGGAGCCATCGAAAACTACCTCTCCGATGATGTGCTCATCAACGTGTTGAAGGATACAGCAAAGCAAACATGGGAAAAGCTCGAAGAGATGTTTGCGGGGAAGTCGCTGTCCAACAAGCTCTTCCTAAAGGAAGAACTCCTAAATCTGAAGATGGTAGAAGGAGGTAATCTAATGGAACATTTAAGTAGTTTCAATAGATGTATTGCTGATTTGCAAAGAATGGAAGTTATTTATAGTACGGAGGATAAGACACTTATGTTGCTAACATCCTTACCTCCGTCCTACAAACACTTCCGTACCACTCTTATGTTCGGGAAGGTCACTCTGGATTTTGAGCCTGTGCTGCAAGACATCATGACGCACCATAGGATGACTCAACGTTCTGGAGAAAACTCTCAAGGTGAAGGTCTATTTGCTAAGATCGAAGAGAGGGGTCGTTCAAAGAGGCGTGAATGCAAGAAAGGCAACAAAGGAAGATCAAAATCCAAGGCGAAAGAAGGTTGTTTCGAGTGTGGGTCAAAGGAGCACTGGAAAAGGAATTGCCCCATATGGAAAGAGAAGAAGAACAAAGGGAAGAATGCAGCAAACACAGCTGAGGAAGTCACGGAAAGTGATGGTGAGATTTTATGTGTTAATGGCAAGGTTAATACTAATACATATGCTAATTCTTCAAGGTGTTTCTCTTCCGATTGGATTTTGGATTCTGGGTGCTCATACCATATGTGCTCAAACAAGGAGTGGTTTGACACATATGAGAAAGAAGAAGGTGGCGAAGTTGTGATGGGGAATGGCTCGGTTTGTAGAGTCATAGGCACCGGTACTATCAAGATAAAGATGCATGATGGGACTGTTAGGACGCTTGGAATGGTAAGACATATTCCAAAGTTTCATAAGAATCTTATTTCCCTTGGAACTCTTGATACGAATGGTTATTCTATTAAGGCTAATGGAGGGAAACTCATAATCTCAAAAGGTTCACTTGTGGTTATGAAGGGAGAGGTTCAACCTAATTGTCTATATAGATTGTGTGGTACTACAATAACAGGTGGAGCAACTGTGTCCACAAGCAAGGACTCAGAGGATGAGACTCAGCTTTGGCATTTAAGGCTAGGGCACATGAGTGAAAGAGGCATGCAGGAACTACACAAGAGGAAATTGTTGAAAGGTGTTCAAAGCTGCAAGCTGGAGTTCTGCAAATTTTGTACCATGGGAAAGCAATCAAAGATATCTTTCAAGCTGCGAGACAAAGAGGAAGGAAGCACAGGGGTGCTAGATTATATTCACACGGACGTATGGGGGCCATCACCGGTTAAATCAAAGGGTGGAGCTCGCTATTTCGTGACTTTCCTGGATGATTTTTCCAGGAAGGTTTGGGTCTACTTCATGAAGGAGAAATCTGAGGTCTTCACCAAATTCAAGGAGTGGAAGGCGGAAGTGGAGAACCTAACCGGAAGAAAGATCAAGATCCTAAGGAGTGACAATGAAGGTGAATATAAAGAAAACAAGTTCCTTGAGTTTTGCAGAAACGAAGGCATTAAGAGGCACTTTACCGTGAAGAGGACGCCCCAACAAAATGGAGCTGCGGAAAGGATGAATAGAACTCTCATGGAGCGTGAGAGATGTATGAGGATTCATGCAGGATTGCCCGAATCATTTTGGGCGGAGTCAGTTAACCACGCTGCTTATTTGGTTAACCGATCACCTTCAAGAAATCTTGAGTTCAAATGTGCAGAGGAGGTATGGTCAAATAAGTCAATAGATTTTTCTAATCTTAAAGTGTTTGGATGCAGTGCATTTGCACTTATTCCTAGTGATGAAAGATCCAAGTTGAAGCCTAAGTCTCTTGAATGCATTTTCATCGGCTTCGAGAGCGGTGTGAAGGGCTACAAGCTATGGGATCCAGTGAACCACAAGAAGATACTCCAGCAAAGATGTTGTGTTTGATGAAAAGACCATGCCTATGAACAAAGTCAAGAATTCAGAAGCAAAGGAGGATGTTGTTGGGAGAGAAACAACAATTGAAGTTCCACTCAAGAAGGTGTCAAGGAAGACTTCACAGAAACAGCCAACTGAAGACGTTCAGGAGAAGGAGGAGTCTGACATTGAGGAGGAAGAAGCTGGGCAATATCAACAACAAACTCAAGAAGAAGAAGATGCTCAAGAAGTGGTGGAGCCATCATCTATAGCTCGGTCCAGGCCCAAGAGAACCATCAAACCACCTCAAAGGTTTGGATGGGATTCGGACTCAGTTCACTATGCCCTAAATGCTAGTGAAGAAGAACCAACCACGTTCCAAGAAGCTATTGAAAATGAGGAGCAGGAAAGTTGGATGGAAGCTATGATGCAAGAGATGGAATCTCTACACCAAAACTCAGTTTGGGAGTTAGTTCCTAAACCCAAAGATCACAAGGTTATTGGCTGCAAATGGGTGTTTAGGAAGAAAGAATAAATTCATGAGAAGGGAGCCACCATGTTCAAAGCTCGATTGGTGGCCAAAGGATACTTGCAAAAGGAGGGAGTTGATTATGATGAAATCTTCTCACCGGTGGTGAAACATACTTCTATACGGCTACTTCTCTCCATAGTAGCCCAAGAGAACATTGAGGTGGAGCAAATGGATGTGAAGACTGCTTTCCTCCATGGAGACTTAGAAGAAGACATCTACATGAGCCAACCTCAAGGGTTCATTGAAGCAAACAAGAAAAATCTGGTTTGCAGGTTGAAGAAGTCTTTATACGGGCTGAAGCAATCTCCAAGGCAGTGGAATAAATGCTTCGATTCTTTCATGATGAAGATTGGATATAGAAGATGTGAATCAGATTGCTGTGTATACAGTCATGCATTTAAGGATGGTAACTTCATCCTTTTACTTCTTTATGTTGATGACATGCTAATTGCATGTAGAGATATGTCAAAAATCCAGGAATTGAAGACATTGCTTGGAAGGGAGTTTGACATGAAGGATCTAGGCTCTGCACAAAAGATCCTAGGAATGGAGATAAGGAGAGACAGAAAACGCAGGCAAGCTATGGCTGTCACAAAGTAAGTACATTTCCAAAGTACTTGAAAAATTCAATATGATGGATTGCAAGCCCGTGTCTACTCCTTTGGCGGAGCATTTCAAATTAAGTGCGCAGGAATGTCCTTCTACGGATGAGGAGAAGGAAGAAATGAGCAAAGTTCCATATGCAAGCTTGGTAGGGTGTCTCATGTATGCAATGGTTTGCACACGCCCCGACTTAGCTCAAGCCGTAAGTATGGTGTCAAGATACATGGCGAATCCGGGCAGACTTCATTGGACAGCAGCGAAGTGGATTCTCAGGTACTTGAAGGGCACAAGGAGGCTTGGGATATTGTTTGAAAAACAACAAGGTAAAGCATGTGTGTCAGGGTATGTAGATTCTGATTATGCAGGGGATCTAGACAAGAGGAGATCCACCACTGGATACGTCTTCGTTTGTGGTGGAGGACCGATTAGTTGGAGAGCGGTGTTACAATCGGTTAGTGCCTTGTCTACAACAGAAGCGGAGTATATGGCGCTCACGGAAGCTTCGAAGGAAGCAATATGGCTGAAAAGATTAGCTAAGGAATTCGGGATAGCCCAAAACTTGGTGGTGATTCAAAGTGATAGTCAAAGTGCAATCTACCTAGTGAAGAACCAAGTATTTCATGGAAGATCTAAACACATTGATGTCCGATACCACCGGGTAAGGGATTGGGTGAATGATGGAGACATCGTGATAGAGAAGGTTCATACGACGGAGAACGCTTCAGGGCTGTCTAACGAAGCCAGTCACAGCTGCAAAGTTCAAGCATTGTTTGGACTTGCTCAATCTTGTTTCATGCTAAAGATTGAGGTGGAGTTCTTGAGAGTTATCCGGACGATTCTCAAGAAATTAAAGATGCCCTGGAAAAGCAATGATGTCCACAAGGAGTTTTAAGCTCGCCATGGTGGAGATTGTTGAGAAAATGGCTCAATTAAAGGATACAAAAGAAAATAAAGACCAGCGACCGGTCGCAAGTTATGAGCGACCGGTCGCCCGTGTGAAAGTCTGAAGCAAAAATGAATCTGTGAAAAGCGACCGGTCGCCAGGATTCAGCGACCGGTCGCCCAGACGATGCTGAAGCTAAAAACGAATCTGTGGAAAGCGACCGGTCGCCAGGATCTGGCGACGGTCGCCCAGAAAATGTTGTTTCAGTTTTCTACGCGTTTTCAAGTCTTCCTTGGTGTGCTACCACTTCCTATCGACTTGCAAGGATATTTCTGATCAAATCTGAGATATTAAAAGGTGGCATAGCAGCTGGAAAGTTGGGAGAACTCTTTGGCAAATTGATAACTTGCTTCAATGAGTGATTTCTCTCTTGGTTCAAGAGATTGATGGCAGCTAGCAACCATTGATCATTTTGCTTTGTGAGCTGCCATAACAGGTGTCTAAAGTTGGACAACTAAAGCTAGAACGTGCAGAACTTAATGATACCTTATCTTGGAGTCCAAAGGCTTATATAAGAGGGAAGAGGAAGCAAGAGAACATTAAGTTGTTAAGTGCATAAGTTGGTGCAAAGTAGAGAGAGTTGAAAACAAGCTGAAACTTGTAAGTTCAGAAAATACCAAGGGGAGAGCAAGAGAGTTCTCTAAGTGTGTCAAGGTGTTGAGCAAGGGTGAAAGAGAAACAGATTGTGAGGGTAGTGTTCTAAGGGGGTTTCCTTCCTTGTAAACCAAAGTTGTAACCTATCTTCATTAGTGAAAGTTCTCAAGGAGATCACCAAAGAGGAAGTAGGCAATTTGCTGAACCTCTATAAACACTTGTGTCATTTCTATTTTGTTAAATTTCTGTGTGTGTGTAAGACTCATCCATCTTTGAGTTTGTCACAAAGTTCATCAACAACAAGGTCCTAAGGGGAAGTGAGTTAGTATTAATTCACAACACAAAGAGGGAAAAGACCCATGGTGAAGTGGAAAAGCGTATAGAATCTCAACTTCTTACTTTAATGGATGGCCTTAAGTCTCGTGCACATGTTATTGTCATGGGAGCTACGAATAGGCCAAACAGCATTGATCTTGCTCTGAGGAGATTCGGTAGATTCGATAGAGAGATTGACATGTGTTCCAGATGAAGTTGGAAGATTGGAAGTTTTGAGAATCCTTACAAAGAAGATGAAACTTGCAGATGATGTAAGATTTTTTCACTGGCTTTTCATATCACATAGTTTTGTGTTTTACTGCGGCAACAGTTTCTGATGCTTAGTTGGCGTTCTGTTTGAATGAGTGGGAAAAGATACTCATGGTTTTGTTGGGGCAGATCTTGCTGCTCTCTGCTCAGAGGCTGCTTTTCAGTGCATCCGGGAGAAAATGGATGTGATTGACTTAGAAGACGATACGATTGATGCTGAGGTGTTGAATTCCATGGATGTGACGAATGAACACTTCCAGACTGCATTGGCCTCTACAAATCCTTCAGCCTTGAGAGAAACTGTGAGTCTAAAATTTTATAAATTTAAAAGAACCAAGCTTCAATTGTTATCTAGAACTTGCTACTGAGAACATCTTTGGGGGTACTTGAGAATGACAAGTTCTTTTCTCGGTTTTGCAGGTTGTGGAGGTACCTAATGTCTCATGGGATGCCATTGGTAGCTTGGAGAGTGTCAAATGAGAACTTCAAGAGGTTTGTGATTCAGTTTTATCTCTTTCTTCTTTATATATAATTTATTTGGAGAAAATTTCATACTAATTCTTTCACCTCTGGCAGACTGTCCAATACCCCGTGGAGCATCCAGACAAGTTCGAAAAATTTGGCATGTCACCTTCTAAAGGTGTTCTCTTTTATGGACCACCTGGATGTGGTTTGGAGAAAGTGAGGCAAATGTGCGTGAGATCTTTGACAAGGCTCCCCAGTCTGCTCCTTGTGTTCTTTTCTTTGATGAGCTGGACTCAATTGCAACTCAGGTACGTACTCAAGATTTTCTTTCTACTTTCTATCTTAAATCAACAGTTTTCGGCCTGAACTAACTCTAAAACCCCCTCCCTCTGTCAGCGTGGCAATTCTGGAGGAGACGCCGGTGGCGCTGGAGATAAGAGTCTTGAACCAACTTCTAACTGAAATGGATGGAATGAATGCAAAGAAAACCGTCTTCATCATTGGGGCAACAAACAGGCCAGACATTATCGACTCGGCATTGCTCAGGCCTGGACGTCTTGACCAACTGATCTACATCCCACTCCCAGATAAGCCTTCTCGCCTTCAGATTTTCAAAGCATGCTTGCGGAAGTCACCCATCTCTAAGGTTATTGACCTTGCAGCTCCTGCCTGTTATACACAAGGTTTTAGTGGTGCAGATATCACTGAGATATGTCAACGTGCCTGCAAGTACGCCATTAGAGAAAACATTGAAAAGGTAAGAGGTTTTCTCCTGCTAGAGTTAGTTTTGTTTGCCGCATATGCTCCTTAAAAGGTTATTGTTTTGTAAGATAGAAAATATTTGAAGTTTCCTTCACACACAAGAAACGAATTGCAGCATAAACAGGATTCATAGATGCTTGATACTTTATTCTAAATTTTTTATGCATCACATGAGAAATTCCATACTCATTTTTTTGTTTCCTCTTCAACCAATTTCCAGGATATTGAGAGGGAGAGAGAAAGGAGAGAGAACCCAGAAGCCATGGAAGAGGATGGCATTGAGGAAGAGGTACAAGAGATAAAGCCAGCTCACTTTGAGGAGTCAATGAAATATGCCCACGGAAGTGTGAGCCATTCAAGCATCAGGAAGTACCAGCAATTTGCTCAGACTTTACTGCAATCTCGTGGTTTTGGATCCGAGTTTCGATTTTCAGAACAGACCAACAACACTGCAGGAGAAGCTCCATTTTCTTTTGCCACAGCTGCTGCACCTGCAGATATGATATCTGTACAGCTGAACTATAACCAATGATGCTGATCTGTACAGATGATCTTTGATGGGGAAGAAGAAGAACTGTAAAGCTTGATGCTTTTCTTACTACTATATACATTTTGTTCATCTATCGTTTAAATATTTGGATTTGTATTAAAAGTAAATATAATTTAACACCAGATGAGATGAAATGTACCATGCCTAATTTTTTGGTCATGTGGGATGGCCAATTCCATGCATGCATAGTGGACCCTACAACTTTAGAAGCTTACCTCTACTGTATATACAAAACTATAAAAGTCCCTCATGAATCATGATCTGCACTGGGAATCTTTGATGTCTGCTTTTCATAAAAAAGTAATGAAAACCAAGAGACTGGATCTCAGATCTCACATATCTTATATATGATATATGGGGTCCATAATGTTGCATGTGCGGTCACGTGAGCTGAAGCAAAAGGTCACCACAGAGAGAGAGAGAGAGAGAGAGAGATGAAGGGCATCTTTTTCTTGCTCTCTACCTTTCTGCTAAGTATGGAAGATACTGCTAAATAAAATAGAGAATTTGTGAGCTACACAAAAAATACTCCACTGTGTTTTTTTAATATCTGATTTTGTTTTGTTTATTTTAATTAAGATATAGATGAATTCTTTTGTCTATTGTTCACATGGTGGGAGCCTAGATGGTTACAGAGTACTTCTTCTTCTTATTATCTTTAAAACAGCGACTGTGGGGAGAGAGATAAGGAGGGATTAGCTTCCGCAATTATAGCAGAAGCTCACATTTCCCCACCACACATCCCTACCTTTCTTTTTTCTCTCTCACATCCCCAAGAAGAGAAAAATCCATATATTCCTCCAAAATTCTTTACAAAGTTTGCAGCACACAACAACACGTGAATTTGTAATCATAAAATAAAAAGAATAAAAAGAAGGAAACAATTGCAAGTTGCATACACACAACACACGCATCCATCCACACATCCCCTGCTTGCTCCTTTTTGGAGAAAGAAATCATGGAAAATGACTTTACATTCAAGCAAACATTAGTTTTGTTGTCCCCTTTCTCTCTCTGTCTCTCTCTCATTGTCTTGTATAATTAAGTGTCTTCTTCAATGACAAGGCCTTCGATTAATATATATCGGAAAAAATTCACTGTCTAATTGTTTACAATCGTTCATACGCGCGTAAATAAATCGATAAATCACAATATGTGAAGCAAATAGAAATTCAAGAAATGGCCTCATTCATATTACTCATCACTATAAGTACAATAATGTCATCAAGTTGCTGTACAATCAATATGCCGATCAACTTGTGCTATTAGTTTACCATATTACTACTCTTGCTTTGCTACCCTAATCCTACAAATAATAACAATAATAATTAATAATATCACTCCTAATGCTAACATTATGACATTGTTATTGGGTTCCTGACAGATAACCAGCTGAAGCAGATGAGTAAGCAAGTGAGCAAGGAGAAGAGCCTTGCAGTTGAAGCAATTGAGCTGCTGTGACTGAAGAGGATGAATTTTTCAAGGCATTGCTTGCCGGCTTATGCGCCTCGCCTCCAGCTGGGGGCTGATCGTGTCGAATCTCTCTTAGCAATGCTGCCACATCCTTCATTGTTGGGCGATCCTCTGCCCTGTTGCTGGTACAGAGGAGTGAGATTCCAAGAGCTTGGAGCATTTCTTGTATCTGAGTGTCCGGGTAGCCTTGAAGCTTAGGATCAAGAATCTCCACTGGGTCCTTCTTGCTCTTGAGGTGGTCTCGAACCCACTGAATCACATGTTGGCCATCTGTGAACGATGGGTCTACAGGCTTTTTCCCAGTTATGATCTCCAAAAGCACCACCCCATAGCTATAGACATCGCTTTTCGCAGTAATTTTTAGCGTGCAAGCATATTCTGTGCAAATTAACATTTAAATTTAAAGTCAGCGTAAGAAATTAAACAAGAAATGCAGAAAAGATTGCTGTAAAAAAGTAAGCATCCAGCCAAAGCACCAAGAATGTGATGTTTTTGGACATAAGCTAATGCAAAGCGAATGTGATGTCATGTCAAACGGTCGAAAGTTTGTTTTCCAAAACCAGCAGCATTTGCCATCATCATTGTGATTTCACAGAAACAAACACTAAAAGCAACAAGAAAATCTGCAATTAGAAGGGTCTACTAAAGCTGTACTGCAAAACCCCATGTTGCTGTAGTTTGTGAAAGTAGCAAGGACGGACCCATCTCAGAAATGATGGAACATCTGTCATATTCGCATATCCCATCCATCAAATTCATCCAAACATGTATCTTCAAGAATTACAAAGCAATGAAAAGAAGTGAAAAGTAAAACCCATGATTAAGAGACAACGAAAACGATATTAAAAAGTGAGACTTTTTAACTTACCAGGCGCAATGTAGCCGTACGACCCAGCAAATTGGGGATTGGTTGAAAAGGGACCGTTTTGATCGTCCTCCTCAACCAACCTAGCGAGCCCAAAGTCCGCCAAAACGGCCTCGTATCGATCCCCTAGCAAAATGTTCTGGACCTTCACGTCCCGGTGCAAGATAGCCGGCTGGCAATCGTGGTGCAAATACGCCAATCCCTCCGCCACGCCCAACGCTATCCTGAACCGGCTGTCCCACTCCACTAATCCTGCGCACCCCTCGTGCAATAACGAACCCAAATTACCGTTAGCCAAATAGTCGTAGAACAGTAACTTCGTCCTTCGGTTCGCGCCCCAACCTAGTAACCGTACGATGTTACGGT
The DNA here is from genome assembly GCA_018703695.1 of Prunus fruticosa. NCBI lineage: Eukaryota > Viridiplantae > Streptophyta > Magnoliopsida > Rosales > Rosaceae > Prunus > Prunus fruticosa. Next base: position 26,433,359 of record CM031921.1, on the reverse strand, counting down.
GTCGTATTCTTGCCAGCGTGGCAATCTCCGAGGAAAACGCGGACGCCGAGTATTTCTCTGACGTACGGAACCTTTTTACCGCGAGAGAAAGACCCGAGGGGATGGTGACTTGATAAACGACACCGGATCGGCCCCGCCCTATGACGTTGCAAGGGGTTAAGCTTCGCGCCACGTCAACAATCGACAGTTCGAGCTTCTGGTACAGCGTCACCTCCCAGGGCGGGCCCACGTCGACCTCGCTGTCGTCCTCCGGGTCGGGCTCGTGGGATCCGCCGAAAAGACCCTGTGGGCCCGGCCTCTTGGCTCCAAAGATGATGTAGAAGGCCGCTAAGAGGAGTGCGCACGCGGTGCACAGTAGCACCACCATGGCCACGCGCGCTGCTACATTGCGCCCACGGGACCCACCGCCGGTATTGTTGCTGTTCTCCGCGCACTGGCTGTTGCCGGAGAAGCAGAGCGAGGGGTTGCCGGACAAGACGCTCAGGGGAAGCTTCGCGAAGAAGGGTGTGTCCGGGACGCGCCCCGAGAAGTTGTTGTGCGAGACATTGAGGACCACGAGATTCTGCATGGCTGCGAGAAATTGTAGGTCGCCGGTGAGCTGGTTGTGAGAGACGTCTAGAATCCCGAGCTTGTCCAAGTCAGCGAACTCCTTCGGTATATCGCCGGAGAGTTGGTTACAGCTCAGGTTCAGAGCGATTTCGAGCGCCGGAATCTTGCACAAGCTTACCGGAATATTCCCTGTGAAGTCGTTCCAGCTCAGGTCCAGTAACTGTAGCTTCGGGCACGAACCGAGCTCACTCGGAATCGCACCTGTAAACTGGTTCTTCCCCAAAACGAGCTTGGTGAGTGAACTCAGCGATCCGAGTCCCGCACTCAACGTCCCCTCGATCAAATTATCCGAGAAATCAACGAATTGGAGAGACACGAGCAGATCAAAACTTCCGGGCAAATTTCCCCCAATCGAATTGGAATGCAGGTCGAGAAATGTTAGATTCCGGCAGCCGGAGATTTCCTCCGGTATAGTTCGCGTGAGCCGATTCGATCCAAGATCCAAGAAATCCAAGTTCCTCAAGTTCCCGATTTGTGGCGGGATCGCTCCCGTGAGCTTGTTGCCGCTAGCCCGAAATCGAATCAACGACGAGCAGTTTCCAATCTCTGGCGGTATTTCGCCAGAGAAGTTGTTCGATAGGAGCAGAAGCTTCGTGAGCTTTTGTAGATTGAAGAGCCCTCCGGGAACCGGACCATTCAAACCGTTCTGCGACAAATCAACGGCCTCTAGATTCAGACAGTTAGAAATCGACGACGGAACGGTTCCTTCGAGCTTGTTTTGCCACAAGAAGAGCAGAGTGAGATTGGATAAGTTCCCGAACTCGGCGGGGATCGAACCGGTGATCTGATTGTTATCGAGCCCGATGTGAGTGAGTTTTCGGCAGTTTCCGAGTTGCGCCGGAATCTCGCCCGATATTTGATTAACGCTCAGCTGGAGTTCTTGAAGCGAAGTCAAGTTTCCGAAAGACTGCGGTATGCTTCCGGTCAATGAGTTCATGGAGATGTCGATGACTTGCAGCTGGCGGCAGTTGCCGAGCTCTGGAGGTATGACCCCTACCAAGTTGTTCTGCCACAGGAGAAGGTTTTGAAGGTTGTTTATGTTGCCCAATTGGCTCGGGACCGAACCCGTTATCGAGTTCTCATACAAATAGATATCCCGGAGCTCGTAGCAGTCTCCGAGTTCAGGGGGGATCGGCCCCGAGAGCAAGGCTGTGTAGATTGCGAGTGTTTCGAGTTTTTTTAAGAGGCCAAGGGTTGAAGGGAGGGAGCCTGATATGCTTGTTTCTGCTAATCCCAGCATGACCAAATTGTTGCAGTTTCCAATCTCGTGAGGCAGAGGGCCTTCTAAGTTCTTGTTCCCACCAGCTCTGATCACTTGAAGATTGTGCAGGTTGCCTATGGAGCTGGGAAGGCTCCCGCTGAACTGATTGTCGAACAGGACCAGCCATTTCAAGCTTGTGAGGTTGCCGATTTCGATTGGGATTGAGCCCTCTAATAGGTTCGTGCTGAGGTAGAGCTGTTCAAGCTTTGGCAGTGAGCAGATCTCAACTGGGATTTCTCCGCTCAATGCATTGTCACTCAGGTCCAAGAGGGTAAGCTCTTGGAGTGTTGAAATTTGCTTTGGTATTGAACCAGTGAGGTTTGTGCCTGAGAGAGTAAGCTTGCTGATGGTTGACAATGAGGTGAAATTGGAAGGGAGCTTGCCCAGCAAATCAAGGTACTTCAAATTCAATTCCACAACTTGGTTGTTGAGGTTGCAGGTGACACCAAACCACCCACATGGATTTTGATGACTTGGGTTCCAGTTCCTCAAGGCCTCAGTGGAGCCATTGATGCTCTGCTTCCATGAAAACAGAGCTTGGCCTTGTGGGTTGAGGGCCAAAGCCAGAGGAGAAACAGAGAGGAAGACTAGGAAGAAGGAGGAGAGGAGGAGGAGAGGCCATGGATATACAGGCATTACAACAAACAGTTGAGCTACAGACTCCAACAAAAGGAAGCGAAAGAAGGGTCTGGTCTGAGGAGCCTGGGAGGGAGGGACAATGAGAGGAACCCAATCATGTCTGGTGGGCTATGTGCATAATTTTAAATAGGTCTGCATAACAAATTGAAAGACCCAAAATCTCCGGATCCAAGAACAGCTAGGCCATGATGTTGGTGCAGAGTGAAATGGAATTTTAGATGGTTGTTTTTTCTGCATTTGTTTATGGTAGGAGGAGAGGGGGAAGAGAAGGGCTAACTGTTTTTTATTCAAAAAAACAGGAGAGAGAGATGGGTGCTTGCTTTGCTTGGGTCTGTGACTTTTGTCTATAAATTTTTTTTAGTCTGATGATACTTTTTTTCCCTTTTTATTTGGGCCTTATACATAAACAATGACCTTTCTCTTGGATTGGATTTTTCTTTTCTTTTTTCTTTTTCCATTTCTATTTTTGTTATACATAAAAAGATGCAGAAAAGAAAAAAAATTGAGCTAAAAATATCCTTGAGTAGGGATGGGCACGGTATGACATGACACGGGATGAAGGTCATTCCGTGTCAATCCCGAATAGTGGAATCGGTATGGGATGACACGGGATAAGGGTTTTTGAAAACACGTTCAAATGTGGTCCAAACCCCAAACGGGATTGGTATGATTCGGTATCAATGTTGATACCGTAACAAATCTACAAATTTTCAAGTTCAATCAAATCTGAAAATCAAATGGATGCTGTTACAATAGTTCAATCAAATCTGCAAATTTTCAAATTCAATCAAATCTGAAAATCAAATGGCTGCTGTTACAACATACAATAGTTCAATCAAATCTGCAAATTTTCAAGTTCAATCAAATCTGAAAATGGCTGCTGTTACAAGAGTTCAATCAAATATGCAAATCTTCAGATTTCAGTCAATTCTGAAAATCAAATGGCTCATGTTACAACTTACAATAGTTCAATCAAATCTGCAAATTTTCAAGTTCAACCAAATGTGTTTGTACCTGGTGGCAGCAGCTTCAGTACTTGCATATTCTGCAAAAAATAAATCCACACATGTTCTTATAACCAAATGCAACATTATAAAATAATAAACAATTAAAAAGCCTAAACATTTAAGATCAAATTAAAAAGCCTAAACATTTAAGATCAAAATTCATTTATTTTGTATTTAGGGTCTAGAGATGTATGAATTTAGGTTTGAAATCCAACTATTTCAAATCTTGATACTTGATTAGTGATGTCGTGTACCATTGGAGGTCTAGTTTGTCATGGAATAGAATTGATGCTGAACCACAGTTATTGTGCCTGAAATCTAGCACAGGAAACTTCTTTAAGAACATAACTATCAGATATATATACATATACATAAACAGTAAGCTGAAGGAGCCCATATGCATGTTAATAATTCATGTCTTCCCAAAATCAAAACCAATTCATCCTAAATAATAAGAGAATTGATACCATATGGTATTAATAGATTCCCACACATGCTTCCAGAACCAATTCATGTCTTCCCAAAATCAAATAATCTCTCAAATTTGAAAACAAATACCTGAGATTGGTAGCAGAGGGTAAGGCTTGAAGAAGAAGATCCTACAAATTCGAAGAGAGTTCGGGTTGGGTTGGGGCTTTCCTTTTCCACGGGTTTGGTTTTGCCGTTTTGGAGAAGAACAGAGAGAGAGAGAGATAGAGACAAAGGAGGATGAGGAGGAGAAGAAGATGAGATCGATTGATGTTGTGGAGTTGGGAACATATTCAATTTGATTGAGAAAGGAGAAGATAAGAGAAAAATCAGATAGAGGAAAGGAGAAAGGAGGAAAAAACGAGAGAAAACAAAGAGGCAGTTCGACAAAAACATCTCTATGGACTTAGGGTTAGAACTGAAATGAAAATATGAATTAATAAAATAATTTACTATTCGGTACGGTATGACATCAACCGGGATCACAAATGTGAAACCGATGTCGTGTCAAACAGTAACGGGATGACACGGTATCATCCCGTTTACACATCAACACCAAACGAGATGACACGAAATTGACACGGTTTGACACGGTTTCGGGATGACTTCGGAATTTTGGTTTTGATGCCCACCCCTAGGGGTGGGCACGGTATGAGATGACACGGGATGGAGGTCATCCCGATGTCAATCCCGAATAGGAGAATCGGTATGGGATGACATGGGATGAGGGTTTTTGAAAACACGTTCAAACCGTACCGAACCTAATCGGGATCGGTATGATTCGGTATCAATGTTGATACCGTTAAAAATCTACAAAATTTTATAAATAAGTATAATACAACTAAATAAACAATCAAGAGAGTCTTGATTCAAGACCAACAAAGAAATGGAAACCTCATACAAAGTTCAAGTGAAATGGAAATCAAATCTCATATAGGCTTTTACAACAAATCAAGTCTAATAACAAACAAAGCAAATAATCAATCAAGTGTTCAAGGTATTAGTCAGGTATTTCTAACAGACTTGGTTTGATCATGACAAACTTGGTTTGGTTCTATAATTCCATTAGTCAGGTATTTATGCTATAATTCCATTGCAAAAGACTGACTTGAGTTGTTGAACACTCGATATCATAATCAACATCCTTACCTGCCAATGAAGCAAACAAATATATAACACTCAAATCACCAGTATAAATGCTCAAGTTAAAATATCATATTTATGTTAGAAGTAGAAGAATGAAACATCTTTGATTGGTTTGGTTTATCTTCTAGAACTGCAGGAGCTTACAAATGGATCGGTAAAAGAACAAGTATATCATGAATTATTGTATCCAATAAATCCAAGCACAGTCTCGTATATTTCTCTATCAGAAATACTTTGTTGACCCAACTAACATTCTAATAACCCCAAAAAGACTTTACACAAGCTTCTTATGGCTCAGAAACACAGGAACAACAGCTGAGGTAGGTAGGACATTCTCATCAGTCATTTGTGAAATTGTGAACCACAACGTGTCACAAATCACAATCATTTGCCTGCGCTGCCCGGTAGCTTTGAACAAAAAGAAGCTTCCCTTGGCTGGGTGGCAGGTACAGAGTTCCAGGCAGAAACTTTGAACTCGATCGAACGCTCATGCAAAAATAAAATTACAGAGTATTCCCACGCCCAAAAAATATTAGCATTTCCAACACTTCGTTTGGTGAACCATGTAGCAATTCTTAACAATTTCTCAAATTTGAAAACAAATAATTGCAAACCAAATGAATACCTAGAAATCTAAGATCAGATTTAAATTGGTAGCAGAGGGAAACAACTTTGAAGAAGATCCGGTTCCGGAGCCGCCTCCCAAAGCTCCACTCTATCACCGACAACAACCCCCTGATTTTCACAGAAACTCAAAGACTTAGGGTTGGGGCTTTCCTTTTCCACTGATTTGGAGAGAGAGAGAGAGAGAGAGAGAGAGAGAGAGAGAGAGAGAGAGAGAGGAGAGAGGAGAGAGGAGAAGGAGGAGGAGGAGGAGGAAAATAAGAAGACGAGATCGATTGAGAAAGGAGAAGTGAAGATAAGATAAGAGAATAATTAGTATTATGAGAGGAAAAGAAAGAAAGGCTGAAGAGTAGAGAAAGTTTCTGGAGTCGAAGAAAAAATCTGTGAAGAAAGACTGAAGAGTAGGGTAATGGTACAACTGAAAATAAATTAAAATTAAGATTAATAAAACTTATTTACTGTTCGGTACGGTATGACACCAACCGGGATCACAAATGTGAAACCGATGTCGTGCCAAACAGTAACGGGAATGACACGGTATCATCCCGTTTACACATCAACACCAAACGGGATGGCACGAGATTGATACGATTTGACATGATTTCGGGACGGTTTCGGTATTCCGGGTTTTGATGCCCACCCCTACCCACCCCTATCCTTGAGAGCTTACTGGGTTTTGTCAGTTGCTTCATATTTGGCCAACTAGCATATGGAGGAGTCTGACTCATCCTCTGTTCTTGGTGGTGGAGTTGGATGTTGCATCAAATTCCTCTGCAGCAGTGAAATCTTTTCCACCTCTAAATTTTTGTCTTTTTAATTGAGAATTGGCATATTGCAATTTGTAAACCAGAAAATATGCCTCCAATCCAAAGTCGCCCTTTAAAAGTTTTTTAAAAGCTGCAAAAGAAAAACAAAGCTGAAAGAAAACTCTGCAAGAGGAGGCTACTAATACTATAATTACATCTGCTCCATGTCCCACATTAGTTTAAACACCATTCATAATTTGAACGTTAAAAACTGACCTCAGATTTAGATCTAAATCTACATCAGAAAAAAAAAAAATATATATATATATATATATATATATACACACTGCATTTAAGTACTGCTCCAAAAAAATATTACATCACTAATTTATTTATTCTATTATCTATTGAATGTTTGTACGTTATTATCGTGGAGCCTTCAATATAATATGTAAATATTTATATAAAAAAATTCCATTACTTAACACCATAAAACAATTTTTTAATAACTAAAATTCATCATCTATTAGCATGTAATAGCAATCATAAATAACATTCATAAAATTTTAATGTTTCAATTTGAGAAAATGGAAGAGGAAAAAGACATTCATAACTTTTTTTGTTTCGCAACTACTAAATGACACAATATAAACTTGAAACTAACTTGCCTACTAAAATCAAGAGGATGAATTCCAACTCAACCAAATACACACTTGTGCTACTTTCCTATTTGCTCAAGTATATGTATAATACCTATAATATTAATATCCATAATATACACGTAAAAAAATTTTCGGGACCTGTGCGGTGGCACAACTTGCACACCCTCAGGGCCGCCCCTAATAATAACATCCGAATGTCTACATAAGATAATTTCTATATATATGTAATTTGAACTATGAATTTCATATCTTTTAGAATTATTCCTCTGGATAAGAATCAAACAGTAAACCCACCAAATCCAATTGTGTAGTTTTCATATACATCATATATACAACTTACAATTTCAAAATATGATACCCTTTTATCCCATTATAATTAATAATTAACCAGATTTATAGTGCTGGGGACTATTGACTTGGTGGTCTTCTGCAACCCACTAAACTGGCACCATTTTTATATGAAATACTTAAATCCCACTGAGAATTGTAATTAGTGGGGAAAAAACTGCTCACGTGATGTCGTGTGGCAAGAGGGAGGGAGGAGGCCATACTGATGAGAACATAAGAATCATTTAGGTTAATTATATTAGGATTAATTTTGTTGATTATCTGTTCACACATAATGGCTGCTGCTTGCTTGCAGGCTCGTGACTTCACTGAGAAGAGGTTTATAATATTATTTTAATCATATATATGAATCTAGGCACGAGATGAGAGAAGGGTTTGGTCTTGCACATGAGGATATATACAGAGAGAGAGAGAGAGAGAGAGGTTTGTATTATGGGGCCAAACCGGCCATGGTGATGGTGTAGGACACATCTCTGTGTTATTTAGTCTTTTTGCATTGTCGTTGGCAAAGGGAAAGAGACAAAGCACACCCCATCAAAAGTTAGACGTACCACTACCCTAATATATATATATATATATATATCAACTAAATTCCTTAATTTGTCTTCTATAATATTTGCTATCTACCACTGCTGAAAATCCATATGCTTGAACTAATAACTTATCAAAAGAGAATGATGAGGTTTTGTGTTCGATTAATCACCTCTTTACAAGGGAGGAACCATAAACTTTTATAGAGCCGAGCTATTATTTCTTATATGGGCAAAAATCTAAATAAAAATCTATTCATTTTCTTAACGGAGAAAACTTGAAGCTAACTAGAGATATGTTTCGTTAGAATTGACTAATTTTGCTTAGATATCAACTGGTCTAATTTAAATAAACTGAGGTACAATGCCTAAAGAGTTAGTACTAAAATTATTTTTTCCCAAATTTTGCACTAGGCATAGTGTAGTTCTGCCCTTGCCTCTTTAACATCTATTTGTATATATATATATAAAAACAGAGAACCATCACGTAGAACGGCTTAATGTTATCTTGTTAGACAAGTTTGTGTGTGATACATATGCATTTAGAATTGTTAATCAGAATCCAAGTGTTAAATCATTTTAATATAATAGATTTATAAGTTTTGCAATGCGTTTATTGTAGTTCAATTGGTTAAGAATATCTACATGCATACTAAGTTCGATCTCCCATTATTCCTCCAATATCGCTTTAGACATTCAAAAAAATAGATTGAAGCTTATTTAGATATATAGATGTGCTATATACACAAAATGGAAAATGTGGTAGTACATTTTGAGAGCCAAGCTTGGTGGATATAATTGTATGGAGACTGAAGCTAAGCACATCATGTGCACATAATAGATTCGGCCAAAGCTGCATAGTGGGTATGGGTAAGGTCATTTAGCTTTTAGCTTTCAGCCCCTCACCCACTTGAACTTTTCATTTGATTTTAGCTATTCGGGTTTGGGGCCATGACGCATATGCATGTTAGGGTCACCATGTCACCTTTTAATTTGATACTTTCAATTTCAATCGCAAAGCTTTCTTCTGTAGTGGTTTGCATATAAATTCAATTTATTATCCTAAATTTAAAAGTCTAAAATATTTATATTTAATATTTTGCGATAGATCTTGCTATCATATGTAAATGTATGTTGATTCAATTGTGAAACTTCACGTGCCTTAACAGTAATACATACATGATCATGTGCTGATACATGCTAAAAAAATATATCATAATCAACACTGATAATTGAACCGCACAAAACAAAATTTGGGGCCATCTATACAAAACAAAATATAGCATTTATTCAACTGATTAATTGACATGATACGACTGAAATTGGCTTGGAGTGTGCAAGTACGTAGACAAGTGTGGATAAAGTCGGCAAGTAGACTAAGAATTTAGTGGATAACAAATATTATCAGGTGTTTTTCATCTTCTTCTTCTTCTAGTTGATGAAATATAGAAGATAGTTCCGTTCCGTGATGGAATGATTAGATCTAAAAAGCTTTCAATATTGGCTAGAGACTACTGTTTATATATAGCATGTCACACAAATTCAAGATGAGGATGGGGTCCCTTGTCTAATATTATTGATGTTCACTTCATAATTTGTTTGTTTGTGTTGTCAACCCAATAATTCAAATGACATCACACCAAAATTCCTAACTAGTTCATAATTCGGGAATTGAATTGAGGAGAATTAGATTATGAATTCCTATTGAAGTTGTTTACTAAATTATATGAATTGAGGGGAGTTAGATTCGGAATTCCTATTGAAACACATGGAAAGTGATACTAATTACAGATGTCATTGTTGTTAGGTTAAAGTAGATGGTAAATTTGAAATTTTTTAAATTGTGTGAGGATATAATGGGTAAAAAATATGAATTCCTAATAGGTTAGTTATCCAGGAATTAGAATACCACTTCCCACCCAAAAATTGAATTCCTCCTAAATCAGGAATTCAATTCCTCCTAAATCAGGAATTCAATTCCTAATTTTGTATGAGCTCCCACTTACTTTTTAATTTATTGATGTGAAGTAAACACATGAATTCTTCATAGATGAAATTCAATTCTTGATTAATAAACACGCCGTAAATTATATTAGGATAACATAACACGTAAAATTGTACATCATTATATATCTATGTGAATGTGACCTCAATTATTTGAGCCTATAGCATTAATAATAGTTTATACAAACTGAGAATTTATGTTTTCGTAATAATAAAACAGAAATTTGGAAACGATAAACAATTGGTGACATAAAAGAGTTGATTTATTTATTATATTAAAAAAAGAACATGAATCACCAAAGACCAACCAAACTATGAATTGAATCCCGCTGTGAAGTCCTCCAACAAAATCTAGAAACTTATATGAATATACTTGACATGGATCTCCACTTTCTTTTATAAAAATACATACACGTCCATTATCAGTGTGCTTTACATTAATAAATTAATGTTTTCTAATAATTAGCCAATGAAAACAAAAATTAGTTCTTTTAATTTTAATTTTTGAAGCACGCACGAAATTTGTCCCAAATATTTCAATGTATCCTACTTAATTAGTGGTCTAAGACGCATACTAATGGAAGATTTGGGCATCTCCCATCTTATAATTTGTCCCCAAATCTTAAGCAGTCAAACTTCTTTTCATTTCTTTATGTTTTTTTCCCCCACCAAGTGTCCTTTATGTTTTTTTTTTTGGTTTAAATAAGAACTCATTATTGATGTAAATCTCAACAACTCTACATATATTTTATAATTCGGAGTTTTGATGTATGCTTTCTTTGTCCACGTGGAAAATGCCCAATTGTTTAGTATAATATTACTTTTTTTTTTTTCATAAGTAAAATAAAATTACAAAGCAAAACCACGAGGATAACCTCCTCCAGGCAAATCAAATTTAAGAGCATGGAGAACTGAATTTGGAACAATGTGATACAAAATGTGCGAAGAATCCAACTGGTGTCCCAAGTATGTGATTGCATATGCAGTGAAATCGGCCTCTCTAAAAATATGCTTAAAGGAAGGAACGAGATGTTGAAAAACTTTAATGAGAATTTTTTTGACCGACAAACTTTTGCATTTTCCAAGCACATTCATATTCGTATGCATGGCATGGCCCATTAGATCAACAACAACACGAGTGGAATTAATTAAGTACATTAATTTGATTGAAATGTATGTTTCATCATCATCACTTAGGATGTTAATTACGTGCATTATTGCAATTAATCTCATATTTTAAGCACTTTACGAAGGTTAACTATTCTTTCCCTTGACTTTTGAGGCATGATTTGCCCTAGCTTTTTTTATCTCTTTGCTGCTCTTTATGTGTTGGTGGGTTTTTGTTGTATTGCTTTCATTTCATGGAATGTTCTTCCCTTCTTTCAAGGTTAATGGCCTAATTAGCTTTTCTTCTTTCGGCGCCTTGTATATAATTAACATTATATATGCATAGCTTTATCTCTTTAAGACCGGATATTCAGATATCATGCGAGAAAGCTTTGTATAGTGGTCACTGGTATTTAAGATTTTGGTTCGCATCTCCGTTAATTACAAACTAATTAGTTCGGATGCTCATATTCTAATACGACATCAATTGACTTTGAAATTCAAAATTAAATGGTCAAACCTAGTATATACACTTACATGTACTTTTTAGGAATATTTGTAATTCAAGTAACCTATATTTGATAATATCCAGTGAGTCTTACATGTTCTTACCCAGCTCAAACGAGAATATTGATCAATAAGGTCAAAGAATTCTTAATTAATTCTCGAAGTTTTTCCTTTTCACACGCTTATATACGCATATTCTGATCTTCTTTTATAATTTTCTCTGCCATAATCTGCTTGACTTTCGTTCATTTTCTACAAGCTCCTAGACTTGGACCAAAATTGGACGCG